>QEQW01000666.1:0-14298 GCA_004016085.1 Claviceps quebecensis
AAGGAAGGCGGTGAACAAAAAAATTCAATGGAACCTCGCTTTGATAATCCCTGTACGGTACTGTCTGGTACGGAGTCGGCGACCCACATTCGCCTTGTACCTAATCCACAGTGTTATTATGTCTGTCGGTCGAATCTCGTGGATCACACCCTGAAGAATGAGAACATACACGTTCTTAATACATGCATACATACATTCATACCTAAATACCCTGCGATGCACCCCCTGGCTAACAGTGTGACAGGACTCTTAGCTACCTATGTACATAGGTACGTATGGATCCGACCTCAAGAGTCAAGTGTCATTACCCCAGCATCCTGCTTACCCCGGCTGCATACCTGGATATCCCGAATATTATTCCGATCAACGCTGTACCGGAAACCAAATGCGGCGCACGGTGACCTCGGCTGGAATGTCTCAAATGGCGATGCGTATCTACTATTGTTGGATGAACAGGGGGGGTGTATAACATTAAAAGAAGATGCGCATCATTATATCATTAAAGGGGTTGAGACAACTGCCTTCAATTCGTTGTATATACGAACAAAGGTTACTGGTTGGCTGTCTATCTAAGAATAGGAGACGAGGAGGAAGGGGGGAAAGAAGTGCGTGATCTTGGATCACGCACAGAGTCTTCAAGCTGCGGGGCGGGCAGCTGAAGCCAATCAGCGTGCGGGCACTACACAGATGAGCGATTCCAACAACTATCTATACGTGCGACACAAGATGGGAGAAAGCCCCCGCGGTCCGGCTAGATGTCAAAGGATCCAGGCTGACGATTGTCTCATGAGTCATGACTCATGACGAGGGAGACGGAGGGAGACGTGATACACAGGTATGAATAGACACCATTTTCTACCTATCTTGGTTGGCTGAGGACGAGGTGGCACCGTGGCAGGGTCAATGAATAAATTTTCAAGTCAAATCGCCCGAATAGTGAAGCTGTATGCAAATACAAAAGATGGGGAGTTGAAAAGGTGACAGAGATGCAGATGACGTGAATATCCCGAGCAGTAATGATGTACTCAGTCACAGACTCACAGACGCGCTGCTGTCTCAAGCCCTGAGACCACGGTTACAGGACATGACGACGATGCTCGCATGTCAACATGAGTTCGACGCTCGACAGGCTCCTTTGTCCTCGCTGTGCGTCTTAACAGTTGCCCGTAGCAGCCCCGACTGTGAGAGTTGGCCCGGTAGCTTCGCCGAGACCATTGGGCTTGATTGCATGGTAGCCCCATCGACCAGCAGCTTTGCAGTAACCCTCCCAAGTATCGCCATCGAACTTATTGCCATTGATCGCCACACACTAGAAACGCACATTTAGTATCTACAGTGTTCTCTTCGAATGTGTCTGCGTCTTGCGTTTGGGTCGGGACATAATATTGAGGTACTTACGCGCTTAGAGCTGTCATTCCATTGGCCCTTTGTAGACAGCAAATGAGAGAACCTTGTGGTCAGCATATCTCCTGTTTTGTTCTCACCATGTAATATATGGTTGCACGTTGCAAGTCATCAAACATACCTTATTTGGGTAAAACGACTGGCAAACCCACTGGGTGAGCACCGCGTTGTGACCCCAACTCTCTCCCTGCTTCCATGACATGCAGTCGCATTCTTTGTGGGTGTCGGCCGCCGCGAGGGGCAGCAGGAGGGCCAAAAGACTGAGAGCGTGCATGGTGATCGTCGATGGAGCGTTTCAAAGAAGGATGCGTCGATGGTTTAACAAGGTGGAAGAGTGTACACGTTAGCCGGAGACAGGACTTGGAAAGACAATTGGAAAGCGAGTGGAATGGATAGGAACGGACTGCCTTTCACGACAAACGAGCGCAGTGGTTGCTATAATACCTCCTGCGGTCTACCTACCTAACCGTACTCACTTGTTGTCCCCCACTTCGAGTGCCAGCATCATTATGCATGACGGATTTGAACTGCTTTGACCCTTGTATCTGTTGACTAGCTGCCCCCGTGGGCCGTTTCATAGATGATACCTAGCTGCGCGCTAGAATCAGCACGGCATTTTAGCCATGTATGTGGCAAAGTTGTGGTGGGATTTGCAGAGAGCCACGGTATGTATAGGTATCTGCCTCGGATTATTCAGCGGAGGTAGGTAAGAACAAGACGATCGTGCGGTGCATGGTGTGAGTCGGAGGAGTCGGAGTGACCGAACGACGATGGAAGTTGCGGACCCCATGTTTCCAAAACTCGGGCCCTCAGCCATTTTGCGTACATAAGCGGATCTACTCCTTACGGAGTATGTATCCCTGTTCGTGAGGCCGTGGGTAAGGTAGGTACCATGACATAGGTGCACGATACACCATACATGCCGCGCCAGAGCGACACAGCCTTAGTGGCATGGATTGGCATGAGTCGCATGACTACACCGTGGTTAGCAGAATGAACTCTCTGACTTTAGTGGTATGGTTCCTTCAAATTGGCGTTGCGTCGGGTTGTGATGAGTGCGATACCTATAAGTTATAACTATCGAAACCGTACTCGGTACATATGTTCAGTTATGTACGGAGTACAGTACATGATGATACCTACATGTCTACATACCTACCTATGTATGTATGTACCTACATTAGGTACCTTGATATACATACACGTGGCGCCGGGCGGGCCGCGGCAACGGGACCATCCGAAATTCCTGGACATTGGTATGTGCATAGAAACCGGCCTCTTTCAGACTCTCACGCCAGACCAGTGCTTCGACTTCTCGAGTTTGTAATGTCCAAGACAACGACAATCAACCAACTGCGTCAAGTTCATCCACCATCACCGATGTCATCGCTCGACACATTCTCCATGATGGCTGAACAGCGTGCCGAATACGAGTCTAACCTCGCGAAGGAAGAACAGGCAGGTTCAGCAATGCATCTCACCATGCGTCGAGACTCGAGAGCATTGCATACAATTCCATTGGGCAGAGGTTAAACACCACACCGGCAAGCCCGACTCTCTACCGGCTTTTCTATCCAATAGTTGGTGAAGGCCATCAGCAAGATGTGCAAATTGAGATCCAATGCTGCGTCTGTTCTTTCTTCGCGAGGTTTAATTGTACGTACACGGTACATATGTACATACTCCGTACCTACACATCCGGAATGTGCCGGGCCGGGCTGCCGGCAAACGCTGCCGGCAAATGCTGTGCCGGAAACCATCGCTCGTTGCAACTTGTCCCACATGTGACACGAGATGGGAGGCACGTTTACGGTTTGACGAGCGGTATGAATATTAAATCCCCGCGGCCTGACCAGATGTCAAAACCTCCGAGCTTCCGATAGTCTGTCTCATGACGAGGTATATGTGATACACAGGTATGAAAAGCCACCAATTCTGACTGTCTTGATTGACTGAGTTGACATAGCCAAATGATTTTCAGGAGAAGCCGTCCGAATATTGAAGCTGAACGTAAGTACACAGGATGCAGTTAAAAAAGGCGACAGAGAGGCAGACAACAAGACCCCGAATAGCAATTCTCGATTCTCAAGCCATGAGGCCACAAATACGGGACATCATACATGACTACCTAACATTGTACAATGCTCGCGTGAGTCGCGTCTCAACATGTACATGAGCTCGACGCTCAACGCTCAACGCCCGCAGCTCAACGCGCTCGTTTGTCCTCCCTATTCTTCTTCAGGCCGATCAGGGCAAGAGCCCACAGCTGCCCCGACTGTAAGATGTGCCCCGTGGACATCGTAGCCCTTACCGGAAGTTATGCACTGATCCTCCCAAGTCTGGCCATCGATCCAAAAGTTCGTAAGCCCCTCACACTAGAAAGAAGGGCATCAGTATCCAAAGTTATTTTTTCGAATGAGTCTGTGTCGTTGCGTCTAGGTCGGGACATGAATTTGAGGCACTTACACGATTAGTCAATTTAGTCTTGGGGTTGAACTTGGCCTTTTTTGGACAGAAAATGAGAGAATCTGGTCAGTATATCTCCTTTTGTTTTTGTTCGCACCATGTATGGCGTAGCTTCAAGTTGCAAGTCATCATACATACCTTGTTTTTGTAAAACGACGAGTCGCAAACAGCCTGGGTGAGCCCCGCGTTGTGAATCCAATCCTCGCCCGTACTCCATGACATGCAATCGCACTGAGCGTGGGTGTTGGCCGCCGCAAGGGGCAGCAGGAACTTAGGAAGGCCAAAAGACTGAGGGCGTGCATTTTGATTGAGTGTTTCAAAGAAAGATGTGTCGATGGAATGACATGGTGGAAGAGTGTATAAGTTGACTGGAAGCAGCGTTTGAATATACAGAGTAAACAAAACTTTTTACTTCACGATGAGCGAGCGTACTACGTAGTGGGTGTTGTACAACTTCGAATTCAAACTCCCGACTCAATTTTCCCCTACTTCAAGTGCCAGCATGATAGATGCATACGGTATATTCTCTCCATAAACAATCGTTGACCCTTGTAACTTGTTGACTCGTCACTCAGGGAGTCAAGAGTCAGGAGTCAGGACTGGCGACCCCATGAGATACCTAGCAGCTAGCTGCGCGCTAAAATCAGTATGGCATTTTAGTAAAGTTGGGGTAGGATCTCTCTAGACTCTGAGACTCTGAGTACGGAGGATGTACAGAGTGAATGGAAGTTATGGAGTTGATAACTTGATTTGAGCACATTACATCAATATTTCCCAGCGACACTGTGACAAGGGCCGACATTTGGGACTATGAACTGACGAATGCCAATTCAGAACGCAATAATCGATCGTGGCTCTACAAGGATCTCTAGAGACGTGTGTTCTTCCTCTGATCCTTGAGGAAGGCCAGCGATGATATATGGATAATGGACCTCGAGTGTCCTCCTCTCTGAGTCTCTGTCCCCGGCCAACCGCCTGAATATCCCGAATGTCACTGACTCTCGCAACTGTGTCCATAGATATCCTCGGGGCTCTGTCCCCCCGCACTCCTGACTCCTGCACTACCTATATCTCGAATGTGCCGGCAACCGTTGTGCGGTTATCGTCAATGCAAGTCGTTCCCCTCAGGGGTGGGCCGGTGCGCCTACAGTGTACTCCGTACACGTGTGACAGATCCCTACTCCGTACATCTTGTCTAGGTACGTAATTTTTACATAGAGGAAGGGTTGCCGAGTCACGATTGGTCATGTGTGCACAGTGCTGAGTGCACACATGACCCGATTGACATCCGTCCTGGTTCGCAAAATCTAGAGACAGGATCAGATTTCAGTGCTTGGGTGCTTGATCTCTGGTCTCCAGGTACATACATACTTCGTATCTACCATTAGGTAGACGTGAGGCCATTCATGCCTGAAAATAGGCCTTCGTGAATCGCTCCAATTTCTGGAAACTCTCGGTCAGTGGTCACCGCGGCACATCTCATGGGTATTTGGGCCCCTTTTCTTCGGCCGCTGCAGCCAGCACTGGAGATTTCCCATGGGCCATGATATACGACATTTTTCACAGCCCTGGATACTTGCGCACGCCGGAGGAGGCCGCTGTGTAAAAACCTCGAGGCTCGCGAGTCGGAGGATTCAGGAGAATTGAGGCAGCTCCGTATCGGCGTATCGGGACTGTTTTTGCCGGAGTTTTCTGCCGGACTTCGGAAGTTCGGAATTATAATGACCGGTCGGGACGTCCCCAAAATATAGGTCGAGACTCCGCGCTAAACCGAATTTGGCATGACGGGACACATTATTTTCTGGACAGACGTCACTGAACCCCAACAAAAGGAGATGCTGACCAAGTACATAGGTTGGTACGAACTTCAAATGCAGCGAGATTGTTGACTCGCATACGACGACGACGATTGAGCCCTTGGTCCTGTAGCAAGAAGGGCCGCTGAGGACTGATTGAACCCTCTCGTTACATCGATTCGCGTGGAGAAAGGCTATGCGCGAGGGTGGAAGGCCAATAGATTGGCGCTTGATGAAAACCTCGTTTGGCGGCGACGTCTCAGCGCGCACACAGATCGCTCTCGACATACTCGACTTCCTCGCCTGTCCACCAATGTCGGACGAATGCGAACGGCTGTTCTCCTCTAGGTAGATCCTCTTTTCGAATCGTCGCAATCGTTTGAAGATAGACATCGCCGAGGCGTCCGAGTGTCTGGGGCAGTGGTTGGGAGTACGAGGAGGAACAAGAGGAGACAAGTGATCTGGATGACAAAGACAATGACGGCTCCATGGACTGCGATTTTTTCGCAGAGGAGGTCTACATTGACCTTTTCGCTGACCCCGAATTGAACCTGTGACATCGACGACTATCTTGGCGGCGGCGATGATAGCGACGACTCTCTCAACGGCTCTGGACTTAATTCTAATGTGGAAGAGTATGAATTATGAATCGTGGTAGGGATGGAATGCTTTCGGGGGCTTCCATTACACTTCGGTGTGTATTTTTCTAACAGGAAGCTTTGTATGACACAGAGACTTTTCCCGCATTAAATTGTGCCGGGACTTGTGCAGTTTTCTCCCAGGGTTTTGTCGTTGGAAACTCCGGGGGAACGTCCCGGGACAGTTCCGTTGAGATCACTGGCCACTGGTTCTGGCAGCTCTGTGGAACCCTTTACACCCCCGTTGAGTCTGTTAAGTCTGTTACCACTCCGTGTAAGACATGATGATAGACGTCACGGCTGGCCATACCAGCATGCACAAGGCAAGTGTGACAAGGGCGAGTATCTGGGGCTTGGAACTGATGAATGTCAATTCAGAACGCAATAGTCGACTATGGCTCTACAAGGAACTCTAGAGGCGTGTGATCTCCCTCTGAGTCCTTTGGGAGAACCAGCGATGATATACTGTACATACGATGTCTTCCAATGTCCTCCTGTCTGTCCCCGGCTAACGACCTGAAATTCCCGGATGACCTCATGGTGGCCAAAGTCCTCTGTTCTAGTCCCCCGTGCTCCTACTCCTCAAGAAAATGAAGGGAATTTGTCAGAGGAATCCGCTTCCGTCCGGCCAGAACTTGTGCCCCCTTTCGAAGAGAAATCGTCCGCCGACCCCGTCGACTAGCCTGCTGCCGACCGCGATATGCCTGTTGCCATAAAGTCAAAGTGGGCCTGATAGTTTCACGAGAGATCGAGGACCTCGTTGATGAAGAACATGAGGAACCACCTCCAGATAAGAAGGATAGCCCAGCAGACCCGTCACCCCCTCCCCATAGCTCTTACCGTCAGCAAAGATCCTGCTGCTGACGAGGTCCGTGACGGTTGACCCGTCAGTGCGGATCCTCTTCGAAGAAGAAGAAGAAGAAGAAGAAGATAGTGCGTGTCGGCACCTTGGACCATGGCGTAAAGCTCCGACGTTTGCCAGTGTTGCCACGCGAGCTTCCGGCTCGGACATACCGTCGGTCCAGAAACAAGACCTCGTTACCTGCTCGGGTAACGAGTTACGAGGGCAGTGGAAGGGGCATCTGTCGACGACAGCATCAGAAAGACGCTCGCTCTTAAGGCTTAAAGTCTTCAAATCTTCTTCTTCGAAGAGGATCAGAACAGATCTCGTCAGCAGCAGGGTCTTTGCTAACGGTGAGGGCTATGGGGAGGGGATCCGCTGGGCTATCCTTCTTATCTGGAGGCTTCTTTGCATGTGGCTCCTCGTGTTCTTCACCAACGAGGTCCTCTCCGACTCACTTCGGTCCATCTGCGGGTAGTTTTCGTAGGAGTCATCATTGATGCGAGGTCATAGGTGTCGGACGTATTTGGCGTCTGGCTTTGGCACTTCTACATGCGTCGCACTGAACGGCAGTAACGCTTTAATGCGCTCAGATTGCTGCATTAAATTACCGCTTAAAAGTACAGACTACAGTGTCCCTGACCCTTGTACGGAGTATGCATACCTAGGTATGTACCTATGTAACTTGATGAGACTTGGAGCTTGCCTGCTGGCAAGTTGACTAAATGCCCAAGGTGAGCTTGGAAACTAAGGTTTTGGGTGGTGTTGTCGTCACCGTCTGTCACCTGTGTGTAATACTACATACTACGGAGTACGGAGTATAGGAGGTATGTCCATGCAAATGAAACTGATTTGAGCACGAGTTCTTGTATCTCCCAATCCTGGACAGATTGGAACCGGACAGACCGGCCACAGAGGCCTCTTTTGAACACGGACACGGCCATAGAAAAGATACCTCAGAAGAATTCGCACAGCATCTTCACGCCAATTGGAGAAGGTCGCTCCATCCTCTCCGAACATTTAGCCTCCATCACCTCCAGGCTCCGAAGCGCAATCGATGTGACCAGACCCCGACACCCCGTTCCCTCAGGAGTCAGCACTCAACCGCTCGCAGTATGAATAATGACGCAGCGGCTCGTGGGGGCTCCCCAGCATCACCCTAACTAAAGAAGCGATCCAACATGTCGACAAGACTCGAAGTCTCTCGCACCGCCTCTACGTCCTCCTCTGGCGCCGAGAGTCCATTTTCGCCCCCCTCATGCACGAATAGCCTCAAAGTCACAGGCGGAGCAGCAGCAGCCTGCAGGACCCTGGAGGCCCCGGAGCCAGTCCCCGACCCAGGGGTCCTCGCTCAACGGTACAAATCTCCGATGGCGTATCCGAGCCCGGCAGCGCGGGCGCAGATCTCGATCACCACACGGCTCCGCCATCACATCCACGCAAGCCCCACGGGGCTTGAAATTCGCCTCATCGTCCAGAAGGTCGTGAACTGGGGTTCGATATGTATATGTATACCCCTCGGTACGTATGTTACATGTACCTGCGTGTCTGGGGCAACACCCGGGGGGGGGAAGCCTAAGCGAGAAGGGGTGCTGTGTACATATATATATATAATATGAAGGTATTGACACCAGATGAGGAAACAGTTGGCAAGCGGTAGAAACCTCCGCGGCCTGGCCAGATGTCAAAACCTCCGGGCTTCCGGCTGTCTCAAAACGAGGGAGATGTAACACACAGGTATGAACATTGAAAAGACACCGATTCTGACTGCCTTGGCCCTTAGGCTTTAATTGACTCGGTTGGCAATCTCGGCATAGCCAATGATATATTCTCAAGTGAAGCCATCCGAATAATGAAGCTGTACAGTGTACGTAAATACAAAGGATGCGAAGTTGACAAGGCGACGAAAATGCAGACAACATAAAAGCCCCAAATAATAATAATCAATGGAACGTAGTCACAGCCTCACAGGTGACAGACGCGCTGCTATCTGAAACCATGAGGCAACAACTACGGGACATCATACATGACAACAATGCTCGCGTCTCAACATGTACATGGGCTCGACGCTCGACGCTCGACGCTCAACGCTCAACGCGTTCGAGTTGTTTGTCCTGGCAGTGTGTTGTAAACCTTATCAGCAGAGCCCCACAGCTGCGCCGACCTTGAGAGGCATTCCTCGGATATCCATGTAGCCATCCATCGTAATGGGATAGTAGCCCTTGCCGGCTTCTTTGCAGTGGCCCTCCCAAGTATCGCCATCGAACTTGTAGCCGTTCAGCCCCTCACACTAGAAGGCAAGGCATCAGTATCTATAATTTTCTTCGCATGTTGTCTGTATCTCTGCGTTAAGATCGGGACATGAATTTGAGGCACTTACACGATTGGTATAGACGTTGAACTTGGCCTTTTGTAGACAAAGAATGAGAGAACCTGGTCAGCATATGTCCATTTTGATTGGTTCGCACCATGTATAGCATGCTTTCAAGATATAACTCATGATTCTACATACCACGTCCCTGTAGTCCTGGGAGCAGACAAAATAGGAGAGCATCTGGTTGACACCCCATGCCTGTCCTGTCGACCATGACTGGCAAGTGCAGCGACTGTGGGTGTCGGCCGCCACGAGGGGCAGCAGGAGGGCCAAAAGACTGAGGGCGTGCATGATGATTAGTTGTTTCAGAGAAGGATGTGTCGATGGAATGACAAGGTGGAAGAAAGTATGGTTTTGGTTGGAAATACGATTTGAAAATGCACTATGAAAGACCAAGGTTCGACCACGAGCGAGCGCAGTGGTTGTTATACATACATAATTCCGATTTCGATCCATTTTCCCCCACTTCAAATGCCAGTGTATGACAGAAATATATACTACTAACATACCCAGTCTTTAACCCTTGTAATAAGTTGTACCTAACTTGTTGACTCGTCACTCACTGCTCAGTGCTCAGGCCCAGGGAGTCAGGACTCAGGAGTCAGGACTGGCGATACCTAGCTGCGCGCTAAATTATTTAAGCTTGGTGTCGCGACTTGTGCCCACTCTTTTATGACATGGCAATTTACTCCGTACCTATGTAGTTTGATAGTTTTGATTGACCAAGTTGGTATTGTTGGTATTGAATTCTCTGAGTACGGAATAGGTATGTACACTAATTTGTGCACGGGTGATACCTGTACCTCCGGAGTAGGTATGTGTGTACTCCGTACATAGGTCCAACTTACGTGTGGTCGTCTGATCTATCCCTGTTACATAGTTGTTCATGGCATGCATGAATGCCATCTCTTTGGCGCCGGGCGGGCCGGAGCTCACCTCACTCCACGTGGCCAACACAGCCTTCGTGACTTGGAGTGGCACGAATAGTTAGCAGAACGAGCTCTCTGACTACAAATATAGCACATATGTAGTGAATCGTGATTCCACTCAGACTGCCGTCGCGATAGCTTGCGAGAAGTGTGATTTACCTGCCTGACCGTACATGTGGCTTACTCCGAACATTTAGTCGAAGTTGAGCACTATCGACCCAAAAACCCTACCAGGTATCGCTATCTACATAGGTATTTTACCGCCAAACGTGTGCGTCGCGGCAGCAACAGTGTGAATGAGTTGTTCTTGGCTCAGGGCTGGCGTCCTGACTCCTGCTAGGCTCCCCACTAGAATATAGCCTGATGTTTGACGTGTTAGGGGGCCAGAAGTCGGGGATTCCGAATACCCATGTGCATACTCCGTACACATAGGGAATATGTACCTGAGGTAGACATGTACATACGAGCGTGTTAGAGTTCATGTGGCCCTGTAGGCAGGCAGGTATGTATGTATGTATGTACCTACTCCGTAGACTCCCGGAGTCGTCGGTCGGGGACCCCGATCTCTATCGAGTATCGACCCAAGACCCCTAGCAGACACCTCCTATTTAACCGCTAATAAACGAGCTCGCCCAGTTCCACACAAGCGCGTTGCTGCGCAAGAGCCTACAGTAGCTACTACTAGAGGTGAGTGAATTGTCGTTGGCTCGGGGCTGAGTCGACGAGCATCCTGCTGAGGGCTCTGCACGAGGACAGCGTCATATTTCACGTGTTTGAAGGGCCGAACTCGGGGTTTTCGAGAATGTACATACACATGTTTGTGTAGGTATGTGTGCAGCATAGTATGGGTATGAATCTACCTTCACAACGTGAACATAGCGGCACGTGGCCGCAACGGGATCCAGGCCCACGTGTATCCGTGTGTTGCCGCCAGCGACTGCAGCCATCCGAAAATTGACGCTGTGCGTAAGCGCAGAAAATGTGAAGTTGGAAAGGTGACGGAGATGCAGACAACATGAAGGGCCAAAAAAGAGTAACGGTGGTAATATAGTCGCAGACGCGCTGCTGTCTCGGTCCATTGAGGTAACAAATACAGGAAATCATACATGACGACCACGCTCGTGTCTTAACATGACCCCGATACTCAACAGACTCATTCGTCCTCGCTGTGCATCTTACTCTAACTTGTCGGGGCACCAGCCTGTAGCTGCCCCGACTGTGAGTTTCTTGGATTTATCGAGCGACTCATTGCCGTATGGGTCGGTCACAACAGGGTAAAACTCGCCAGTGGCAGCTTTGCAGGCGTCCTCCCAAGGCTGGCCACTGAGTTTGAAGCCCGGTTTCGCCAAGCACTAGAAAAAGGGCATCAGTATCCATAGTGTTTTCTTCAAATGTGTCTGCGTCTTGCATTTTCAACCGGAACATGATTTTTGAGGCACTTACAAGTCCATCGCGAGCGTTCCAAATGGCCTTTTGATTGACAGAAAGTGAGAAAACTTGGTCAGCATATGTCCTATTTTGTTCGCACCATGTAAGGCATGGTCTCAGCTTGCGACTCATAATACATACCTGATCCGCATAATTGTTGAAGCAAACATAATGGGCGAGCGCCGAGTCGTGAATCCAATTCTGTCCCGGACTCCATGACATGCAACCGCAGTGATAGTGCTCATTAGCCGCCGCGAGGGGCAGCAGGAGGGCCAAGAGACTGAGGGCGTGCATAGTGATAGAGTGTTTCGGAAAGAATGTGTCGATGGTTTGCGAAGGTGGAGAGGTGTACACGTTGGCTGGAGACGAGACTCGGAAAGACAATTGTAGAAAGCGTAACAGAGCAGCACGGCCCATTGCGACACAGGAGCGCAGTGGTTGTTATATAATGCCACCCGTCTTCACTTTCCCGAATACTTTTCCCCCACTTCAAAAGTTCAAATGAATGAACTATCCGTGACCCTTGTACATACCTGACTTGTTGACCGCTGGCCGCCCATGTATGTGCAAAGGTACGGAGTACATACTCCGTAGACATGACTGATTTGAGCGCGGGTTCTTTTTTATCTCCTTGTCTCCTACATACCTACCTACATTGTACTCTGTAGGCTGTACATAGCAATAGGCAGATATCTTGGGTAAATAGTTACATGGCGATGATGGGGGAAAGGGTTGACGAGTCACGACTGGCATCCGTTTATACGAAGTACCTATGTACCTATGTACATATGTATTCGAATTTCCATCATTAGTTTAGGCAAAGTCAAGACTCCAGGGACAGGATCAGTGGGTGAATAGGTAGGTACATACCTATGTACATATGTACATACTTATTATTACCCTAGGTACGGAGTACATACTCGGATCCTCGCTACCGGACACCGTGCTAGATCACACTGCTTGGGCTAATTTCGTTCCATATGACACGAGAGTTCTCACAGTTCTGGAACTTGCGGACGCCGGAGGGGCCGCTGGGACACTGGGGGAACCTCGAGGCTCACGAGTCGCGAGGACTCGGGAGAATTGTGTCAGCTCTTTTGAACCTTTTACAGCCCCGTTGATCATGTTCCCGCTCTGTGTGCTCCGTAAGACATGATCATTGATAATACCTACATAACATGTCACAGCTGGTCACAGCAGGCACATGGGCAGGCCATTGAAGTTCTACAAGACAGTAGGCTGAAGGAGGGAAGGGAAAGAAGTGGGAAAATTGCAGCAGACGTTGGGCAGCGCAGAATCTACAGCGATCACGTGATGTGGCTGAGGGAGTACCGGTACAAGTTTACAACCGTACAACGAGACTCTACTCCGTAGAGCCACGATTCTGCCTTATTATTATTATTACTAGAGTCCTGAGATCTATACATATACTAATCGTACTCCGTATGTACTCTGTACTCCGCACAATCTTTACTCGTAGGGTGACTCATCCCTAGAGGAAGCACAACGACGAGAATCCCGACCAAGTGCTATTCCGACCTCGTTCTCTCACTTACGGAGTACAGTACTCCGTACAGAGTACGTGCCACCTAGAGATGGAGCGAAGCTGGATTTAGCGCGAGGCTTGATCCGCCTCATCATCCATGGACCATGGCCCACGGGATGGTGAGCTGGGGTCAGGATTCAGGAATCCTCAGGATCCAGGAACCCTCGTGATCAAAGGGTTTCCTGGCAGCAGGCGTCTGGGGCATGAACCGAGCCCAATGATGAGAGTGAGAAGAGTACATATCGCGAAGACAAAGCCACCTTCTCGGGAGTTCGGGAGACCTCAAATGAAGCTCAAGTTTGGACGTTACGGACTATACTCCGTACACCGGTACAGGTGATGGAGCACATGGCTCAATTATGCCTAGCTCCTTTAGGCTTTATTAATGGAACAGGGAAGCGCTGAAAAGAAGCGTTCTGGAACTTTGGGCTACTCAAATCTCACACAAAAAGAGCCCTATTTGCCGGGTTATTTGATCCCAACTGATTGCTCCTATGGAGTACAATGTATCGTACGGTGTACCGCATCATACACTAATAAAACCATGTACCGCCGGATCAGCCGGATTGCCGCGCTGGAGACCAGACCACGGACGGCGCTTCCCCAGGAAATGCTGCGACAGAGAGTACGGACTCCGGAGTACTCGTGGGTATGTAAAACGTTTGAAAAAAGTAACCCACTACCTATATCTAGAGGGTGACTTTGGCCGAGAACATTTGGTTAAGTCGAGAACAAAAAACTGCACCACTTAATCGCGTTTGCCCTCACTTTCCCTCGTGTTTCCCTCAACACAACACCATTCTCAAGAAACAATTTCTAGCATTTTCGCATCAACACCTATCCAATAATTGCCCCATCACGTATCAGTGCATCATG
>QEQW01000667.1:0-14279 GCA_004016085.1 Claviceps quebecensis
ATATGCAAACGTTTCCTCTGTACCGCCCGCTCAAACGCCAGTTTCAGGACGTGAGACATCTCAAGCGCGGCCTCGCAGAGCGCCATCTCTCCATGCTCGGCATCGCAGGCGCCATCGGGACAGGACTCTTCCTTGGTCTCGGATCCGCCGTCGCGAGAGCAGGTCCTGCCGGCGCGCTCCTCGGGTACGCAACCATCGGACTGGTCGTGTGTGCGGTGCAATTCGCCCTGGGGGAGGTAGCCGCGCTGCTTCCCGTGACGGGAGCCTTTGTGCGGCATGCGGAATTCCTCGTCGATCCGGCGTGGGGGTTTGCGATTGGCTGGAACCTCGTCTATGGGAATATCTTGTCGATTCCGTCCGAAATCACCGCTATATGCGTGCTGTTCCAGATGTGGACGACGATTAACCCGGCGGTATGGATCGTTGTGTTTATCCTGCTGACGTTTTTGGTCGGCATGTCTCTTGTGCAGCTTTTTGGAGAGGTTGAGTTCGTGTTCGCGGTGCTCAAGATCTTGCTTGTTGTCTTTCTGATTATCTTGGGGCTGGTGATTGATCTGGGGGGTGTGCCGGGCACGCCGGCCGTGTATTTCCGGTACTGGCGCGATCCGGGTCCGTTTGTTGAGTATCTTGCAGACGGCTCCTGGGGCCGTTTCTTGGGCTACTGGAGTGTGATGACGGGGGCGGTCTTTTCTTTCGCTGGGATTGAGTCGATTGCGATGGCTGGTGCTGAGACGAAGAACCCGCGAAAGGCTATTCCCAAGGCGTGCAAGAATGTGTTTATTCGCATCATCTTGTTCTACATGCTGGCCATTCTTATTGTCGGTATGCTGGTTCGCAGTGATGATCCGCGGCTGCAGGGCGATGGCTCGACGACGGCGCAGAGTCCGTTTGTTATTGCTGCGTCTGCTGCGGGTTTGCCTGCCGTGCCGTCGATCGTGAACGCCATTGTCATTACTTCCGCGTGGTCGTCCTCTAATCAGAGCTTGCTGGCTGGCACGCGTGTTCTTTATGGTCTGGCGGTCAAGAAGCAGGCGCCGTCTATTTTTCTGCGTACTACCTCTTGGGGCGTGCCGTACATGTGCGTCTTTGTTTTCATGGCGGGGAGCTTCCTCAGCTTTATGAGCTTGTCCAACAATGCCATTACCGTCTTCTACTGGCTGGTCAATCTGACGTCAGCTGGCGTGTTGGTCTCGTGGATCGCTGTCCTCGTGAACCATATTCGTCTGCGACTGGCCATGAAGCAGCAGGCTATTCCACTCACGCGGCTCCCGTGGTGGAATTCATGGACCCGTAAGTCGCCTTTCTTTCATCATCAGTCACTCTTCTTCCTTTGGTGTCGGATCATTTTTCTAACATATCCACTTCAATAGTGTACTCTTCATACTTTGCCCTCTTCATGTGCATCATCATTCTCCTGACAAGCGGCTTCATTGTCTTTACAAAGGGGAACTGGAGCTCTAGCACGTTTGTCTCAGCATATCTGTGAGTTGCTGTTGCTCCCTTTTCGGCATACAATATTTCCCTTTAGGAAAGCACTGCAGTAAACAGCACTGACAAATACAAAGTGACATTCCCCTCGTCATCATCGCGTACTTCATCTGGAAGTATGTCAAAAAGACAAAGATTGTTGCTTTGGCGGACATTCCCCTGCATCGGGCGTTTGAGCGCGCCGAGCAAAAGTACGAGTCTCTCGAGTCATAGGGATGTCTCGTCGCTGTGTATAGTATATCACGATTTCTTTCTTTCTTTTTCTTTTCTAATCCAGCATTCTCATGGCGAACATCATTTCAACAGCATTTATGACGACTAGAATTTCAACATTACGTACCTGATATAATGACGACTCATTCACTGCATTGTAACTAATAGAGCCCCGATACACGTGGCTGGAGAGCTGGTTGGGGACATTGTATTTAGCGATAATGAACCACATGTGTGATTAGCTACGAGAGCGTAGTACTTAGTAACGCCAGCGTCCTTGACCCAGGATTTAGAGGAATGGAACTGTCTTGCAAGTTGCTGTCGTGCCGTCTGTGTTCATAGCTACTGCTACCAATTCGACGCCGATCAGGTAGACCCTTCAATGCAAGAATAACATCTCGTCTGATATAACTCCGCAATCGAACAATCTGAGGATGCACAAACTATCAATCCCAACGAAGAGGCCTAGTTTCGTGTCTGACATGGCGTGCCAGGCCATTCAGTTTACTGTTTCCAAATACTCGCTATCAACGTCTGTAGTTTTGAACTTTTGATTGTTTGTATTTGCTACTAACATCCGTCCATCAACCTATGGCCCTATCCCGTCGCCGAGATGCCGTACGTGATCTTCTGAGAAAGTCACCCATCCATTTCCCTGCTCTTCATCGCGCGATTCGCGCCATCATGTGCCTCTTCCATGACACCAAATTTCACCATCTATTTCTAATTCACGCCCAGTCCTCGTTGCCTCTTCTCGACCACAGGCTACAGCGCCAAACGCTTGACCAGTACATATTGGAATTTGGTCCATCTTGTCGTTGGCCGCGAAGGCTGTAGACCAAGCCCCTCCATCTCAAAAACACCCTACCCTATCCCCAACACAAAAAGAACGAGCCGGGAAGTATAAAGTGAAGAAAATTGTTGGAGATAAAAAATACAAGACCACACATAGATTTTGTCTTATCCTCAATTCTCGGCAATGCGAGCCTGGATCGATTATCATCAAAACTTGTGTGGAAACGTATCAATGAAACTTTTGAATAGGAGGTATGTATCTGCAATACCCAGACATGTTATGTGGGTTGCTTCAACGACAAGTCACAACGAAGAACAGCCTGAGACATGGGTACTCGTCTGGAGCATGGTCAACAGAGCAAGAAGACAGAACAAACTTGGACTCTTGGCATTTTATATGCCACGGAGTCTGTTGGGAAGAGGCGAAGAAAGGGTTCGGAATCTTATGGTTTACAGTGTACATACACAGATTGCACGAATGATGCAGTGTCCAATTGACAAAAGAAGCGAAATTGACCCTGGGGACTTGAGTTTGTCAAAAGTGGAACCAAAAACTAGCCGATCAGAGAGCTGCCAGAGAAAAAAAAATAGCTCGACGGAGACAAGATTCGAACTTGCGCGGGCGAACCCAAATGATTTCTAATCAGTCTCCTTAACCACTCGGACACTCCGCCTTACTGAGCTGACAGAAGAGCCAATAATACAAACTATGAATCTACACTGTCTATGTTGGTCGCCAGTTTAATTCTGAATTCCGGGCCGAGCTGCTTCTGAGCTTGCAATGACCGCACACAACGAGGCAAGCAAAATGCCGCGTGATTAGACTGCCCTCTTCCATCACTCTAACACACGGAGTACTGCCCTCATTCTCCTCATGGCCTGTGAAGAGGATTGCAAAGCATGCAGCAATTCTGCTATCGTCACGTGCATGCGGTGTATGACAGGCTGACAGCTGCAGCTCTTTCACGGCTTCCACACCACGGTCGCGAGCAGGCTGCATTATCATTGGTGCCGTATACCCGTCAGGTGGGTCGCGCCTGCTGTGTCAGCACTGAGCAGTGAGCACACCCCCCTTGGGCGCATCATCCCACAGAGATTATGTCGGGTTGAGATATCGCGTCCGTAAAAGCATCACGAGTCGCGTTTTCTTCTAACCATCGACCACCCTGCTTCTTCTCCACGCATCTGCCTGAAGCTTTTCAGTTTGATTCCACAAAGCACGAGTCTATCGCCTCGCGTCTCCTCTGAAAAACCGTCTGACCCTGCGTCAGGTCGAGTGTGAAGATGCCGGAGATCGTATGTTTATAGCCCTTTCTAGTTTGCAAGCACTGTTCTGAGGCTAATGTGTGGCATCTGGACGATTTCATAGGTCCATCTCCAAGTCGGCCAATGTGTATGTTTCCGTCTTCGGGTTTAACGACTTCTTGGGGAGCTTCTCAGGGAGCTTGCGGGGCCGCCTGCCTATCTCAGTTCTGACTCTCTGTGCTTTAGGGCAACCAAGTCGGTAGCGCATTCTGGCAAAATATCCTGGGCGAGCATGGTCTTGACAACAGTGGCGAGCAAGTTTAACGTCTCTCTCCCCGGCCATCTCTTTGCATCTCCTGACAGTGATCGAACCACACCAGATACCACGGCGATAATCGAGTCCAGCTTGACCGAATCAATGTCTACTTCAACGAGGTGAGGGACATTACCTGCGACCGTACCTATATACTGGCCACCTAACAATCTCTCCATCGTTAGGCCTCGAACAACAAATATGTCCCTCGTGCAGTGCTCGTCGATTTGGAACCTGGAACCATGGACGCCGTGCGCGCTGGTCCGTTAGGACGACTCTTCCGTCCTGACAACTTCGTGTTTGGCCAGTCATCGGCGGCCAACAACTGGGCCAAGGGTCACTACACGGAAGGTGCAGAGCTGGTAGAAGAAGTCATCGATGTTGTTCGTCGTGAAGCTGAAAGCTGCGACATCTTGCAAGGCTTCCAGATCACGCATTCGCTCGGTGGAGGTACCGGATCCGGCATGGGTACCTTACTGCTGTCCAAGATTCGAGAAGGTAAGAGTCCACCGCACAAGTTGACTCGCTTTTCTAGAGTTCAAATCGGAGAGCACTTCGAGCTGAAGCCAGGCTAACTCGGCACCACCTATGCAGAATTCCCGGACCGCATGCTGGCTACCTTCAGTGTGTACCCGTCCGCTCAGGCCTCTGATACTGTCGTGGAGCCTTACAACACCACCTTGTCTATTCACCAGCTGGTGGAGAACTCGGACGCGACCTTCTGCATTGACAATCAGGCTCTGTACGATATCTGCCAGCGAACTCTGAAGCTGGCTACTCCATCTACCGGCGACCTGAACCATCTGATCTCGACCGTCATGTCCGGCGTGTCCACGTCTCTTCGTTTCCCTGGCCAGCTCAACTCGGATTTGCGAAAGATCTGCGTCAACTTGGTAAGAAATGACTTCGGCTGCTGCAAAACCTTTGGGTGTTCTATTCACATTAGGTTGCATTACTGACTTCTTCTTTTTTTGTCGGGAAACTTTTAGGTGCCATTCCCACGTCTCCACTTCTTCATGGTTGGTTTCGCCCCCTTGACCAGCCGTGGAAGCCACTCCTTCCGATCCGTCACTGTGGCCGATCTCAGCCAGCAGATGCTGGACCCGCGCAACATGATGGCGCAATCCGACTTCCGCAACGGTCGCTTCCTCACCTGCTCGGCCATGTTCCGTGGCAACATCTCCGGAAAGGAAGTTGAGGACCAAATGCGCAAGACTCAGGACAAGAACTCGTCCTACTTTGTCGAATGGATCCCCAACAATGTGCAGACTTCCATGTGCACTGTGCCCCCCAAGGGTCTCAAGATGTCGTCCACATTCATCGGAAACTCCACAGCCATCCAGGACATCTTCAAGCGCGTCGGCGATCAATTTGCCGTCATGTTCCGACGCAAAGCGTACTTGCATTGGTACACAGGCGAAGGCATGGACGAGATGGAGTTCACTGAGGCTGAGTCCAACATGAACGATTTGATCTCAGAGTACCAGCAGTATCAGGACGCGACTGTGGATGACGACGACGAAATTGAAGACGAGCAGCGCGGTTACGAGGACGGTGTGCCTGCCGATGAGACTCTGGAGTGATCGGGTTGTTGACTGGACCCGATGCCATTGGAGATGGAGGAGTGACTTGGGCATTCAAATCGAGGAGGAAAAGAAACGGGCAGCTAAACTGGACCAAAGTCCTCCTTTTTTTTTTTTTTTCCGTTTGTTCTTGGTTTTCATTCTATTCTATGCGTAAAAGTAATTCTCCACACCGTTTCTTGAAAGCTTTCTTTTCTCTTGCTTGTCAACTTTACTTCTCTCAACACTTTTTCAGGAAATACCACCACGGTCCAAGCCACTCGACCGTAATTAACTCATAGTTTTATCTACATTGCATTTAATGTTAGAAGACAATGTCAGGTTCTTGTCATTCATGTACTACAGTACTAGACAAATACAGTAGGGTGCAGAGCTTTCCATCTAAATTGTAGTGGCCACAAGAGAAAACTTGAATACCGTTTGGTATGCCAAAAGTCGATGACCATAGCATGACTAATTCCTTGATAGTAAAGCTTGGCCTTTGTCGTCGACCTCATTTTTCGGTCTTCGTCTCTGGAAGTTAGACCGGAAGAAGGATAATAGTCTCGCCCAGGTTATACCCAATGATGCTATGTACATCCTTTATCCAACAAAGAGTACGACCATTATCCATATGAATAATGAAAGATGGGATTGTAGACGGGATCTTGGAGCCGAATTATCAGATTACTGTTCTATGGGGATCGTGATGGTACGAAGAAATGGATGTTTCCGTTTCTAGTCTCGGGTGTGGTTGTAGTCGGCTAATGGGATGTTGCGCTCTAGAAACTGGAAACATCACATATTTCAATGATGCATTTAATAATATACTTGAAGAAGTCTCGCGGTTGCAATGAGATATGTACGTAGGGTGGGATTCGACGTGTTCGTGAGGTTTTCGTTTTATGCAGGACTGCTCAGCCCCGTGCTTTTTTCTCTATTGTTATCGCGCGCGTGCCCCTCTTCTCCAGGTGCTTGCTTGCTTTTTTTTTTTTTTTTTTTTTGCGCAAGGCATGGTTAGATGATGTGTTGGACAGCTCAGCAGCTCAGCAACTAGCCAGGCATCTGTGAACTGACCGCGTCTAGAAAACTAAGTCCATGCTGCTGCTCAGCATCCAGGGGATACTCGCTGGACATGTTGGCCGTTCCAAACATCCAGCTGTTCCAATCGGGCCATACTCCGCCGTCGACGTAGGGAATGGGAACGGCCTGTCCGACTTGCTGTATCTGCTGTTGCGTTTCAAGTGCATGGCGCTCTTGGAATTTCTGGAGCATGCCGTGGAGACCCCGGCCCAAATAGTGGGCGACATGACGCACGCAGGGGCTGGTTTCTTCCAGCAGCATGACAATGCCCTCGATGATGGCGGCGACGCCCTCGTATCGGATATTCAGATTGGCTGATCTCCACTGCGTCTGGGCCTTCATGAGAAACAGGCAGGCGTACGCAATCGTGGTGAGTAGATACAGAGGTACTCCAATCACAGCGGGTCGCATATCGGGATCGCGTAGGATGAGCTCCAAGGCCCCAAAGGCGCTGTCAATGGCGAGATTGACGAGTTCGCGGCGCTCGTCGGACATTGTGTATTGCTCCGAGGGCCGTATCCCTCGCAAACAGATGGAGAAGAGCTGTATTCTGGCAAAGTGGTAGTGGAGTATGACACCCTTGGCTGGGTAGTCAGCAATATGCGGACTGGGTGCTGGGCCAAAAGTTAGCAACTTGAGTTGAATCTCCGGTATCGAGAAGACACCCGCTCTCTTTTATTCAATTTTTTCGTTCTTCGTACATACCAAGCCGTGGTTTCCACTGGTCGCGCCATCGTGCCAGGTCGGCGTCAAAGCGGTGCAGCGTTTCGAACTGATCATGGGAAATCATCTTCGACCGGTCAGACCCGAAAGCGTTAATTATCCGATTAAGAATGACGAAGACTGCGACTTGACTCTGGAGGCGGAGATCGGACATGGTGATCCCTGGCAACCGCAGGTAGTCTTCCTGACAGTCAAGGATCGAATCCTGACTGAAAAATGACGGACGCCCATATGCAATGCTAAAGTGTTGATCACACACGTACAACAAGTACCACAACCGAGCCTCCTCGACATACTCTGTCCGATCACTCAGAGCCATGGCACAGAATTGGTGTAGATTGAGCTCAGTTGCGATGATGACTGCCAGGCCCAAAAGCCTCCAGCTGAGGTCGGAAAGGTAAAAAGCTCCAATGCATAGGCCCCGGACATCGTCGAGCGCATGATAACGATCGAACAAGGCTTCGCTGACGAGTTCCAAGAAGATGGGGTAACATGTATCGAAAGCGCGGCCACCATCCTGTGCGTGTAGCGCAGTCACTGCGAGAATAGCCGCGGTCAGAAGTGAAGAGGACGCTCTCGTCTCGTCCAAGGTATCATGGACCAATGCGATGCCGCCCCAAAGGTACGCATTCAGAGTCTCTCGAAACCGCGAAAACAGCCTTTCGGCCTCGTCGAGATCAAATTTGCCTTGGCTAATGAAGTCGGCCTTCCGAGTGTTGCTGGAGGACCGGCGCATTCGTGTACAGGGGTCACTGCGCAACTTGGTCAGCTCAAAGAGACTAGCCATTGGTGCATTGACCATGGCCTGCTCATCTCCGTCTTGCTGTTCAGCGTTCACGAAAGCTTCTCCCACCACGATATCGTCAGGGAGGGTTCGCGGCATGGCCTGCGCCTGCGCCTGCGCTGACAGAACCGGATGGCCTCCTCTGCTGGGTGCGAATGCATCATTGCCTTCCAAGTCCGAAAGCTGCGTGAGCAATGGACGAGGCAGCTTCAGCGTCTGCTGGACATCGGATAATGCGGCTCGAAGGCTTTGTATCTGTTTCTCAATGTTCGATTTCCACTCGTTTTCGCCATCTAGGAGAGTTTGTAGACTCTTGTTGACAATGCACCGGATACCCAGCCGGGTGCAGCGTGCGCATTGTTCCTCGCCGGGCTCAAGGCCACATTTGATCTTGCGATTCTGGCAAGCTTGGCCTGAATTTACACCAAAGATTTCAACGTTAGCACGAGCGAGCCGTGCGAGCTAACACATGATCGTGACACGGCGGGCTGGACCTGAACCCTCCCCTCGGAAGGGAACAACATGTGGTGAACCGTGAGACAAGTCGAGCAAAGCAGCAAAAAAAAAAACCATGGCTTGGGTAAAACGGAAGTTTGAACAAAAGCGCGCAAACGTCGACCACCTACAAGCACGAATCTTCCTCGAGATCTTGGGTTGAGGGTCGCCAAAGACGACGCTGGGCGGGCTGACCTGCGATGAATCAAGTCTCGCTCGCTTCATGATACATTGGCTCAACGTACGTCTGTGAGATGGAACGAAGTCCGCGCCCAAGGATGGGTCTGCTGGAGTGGATGATCTTGGAATAAGGAAAGAGATATTAGGTTGGGGCCGGGACGAAGACCGACGATTGGGGGAAATGGACGAGGATGTAGTCGCGCGATGGACCCACTGTCGATTTACCCCGCGCAACTCGGTGCAAGGCCCTCCTAAGGTGGAGTCGTGGCTAAAGCCTCCACCAATTACCGTGGCGAGAGCACCGCTGCGGGTTTCTCCCCGCGATCATCGATGCTGGACAAGGGAATGAGCAACCGCGTCCCAACATACCACGACTACACATCACACAAAGGAATTGTTATAAGAACTGCGGCTCGGACCCTACACTTCTCGCTGCTCTGAGCAGAAGACGTACCTACCGCGTCAGTTCATGGCTGGTCCAGGCTAGAGTTTTCCAGAGGTCCGGCGCGGACGATGATGTGATGACACATGTGGACAGTGGACTTGGTTCTTCTCTTAGGTACTTCACAGAGCACACATGCGGCTCAAGACATTGAAATTGAGGGAGGAGCAAATCGAAACCATCACTGCTAGACGCGCAATCCCTTGAGGCATTGGCACTCACACAATGAACTGGCATTGATAATGAGCAAAATTCACGAATCACGACTCGAACATAGAAGGAAGGTACTCCGCGCGTCGAGACTCGAGAGCAGCACCAAATCCGACATGGATCTGTACTGCCCAACGCACAGCACAAGATGACGT
The DNA here is from genome assembly GCA_004016085.1 of Claviceps quebecensis. NCBI lineage: Eukaryota > Fungi > Ascomycota > Sordariomycetes > Hypocreales > Clavicipitaceae > Claviceps > Claviceps quebecensis. The sequence continues at coordinate 9,689 of QEQW01000667.1, forward strand.
CCGTGGTAATCCTCATCGGACGCCAGGAGAAAGAGCCCAAGAGGCAAGATAGTGGTGACTGAATTCAGTGAAGATCTAATCTAAGAGCAAGAAAACGAGAAGTATATACATATACACAAGGTTCGGGTAAACTCCTTGGGTAAAGAAAGTCAGGGGGGAATTGGATGAGCGAATGCATGAGCAGTTGCATGCACTAACCAAGAGAGCTAGAGAGTAGCGTCCAACTGTTCGGCTTTCCATCTCTCGATGGACTACATTAGGTACCTAATCTTCATCCATGCCAGTGGATTTGAAGTAAGGATCCCCCTTTTCTCGTGAGCAAGATCCTTTACCCAGTATGAACATGACCGTCTCCCGACGCGAACGCGGAACTACATACAGCTGCTATCACTGTTGCCACTGAAACCACTACAGAACAATTCTATCGCGATCGAGTGCCAATCTAGTGTCATGCCACATGGCAGCACATGCTCTCTCGTTAACGAATCATACGTGGTGACAAGCTAATCCAGCTGATATGAGTCGAGAATTTCGATCAAGAGCATTATGGACCATGGTGTGATATCCTCACTATTTTCCATGGTGGACATGTTATTCTCAGCCAAGAGTGCATTCGTTTGTCGGACGTGGCCTCAGAGATTTGAGTGCGAGGCAAGCAAGCACATAGTTCAGAACAAACAGCCGATGCGTCTTGACTATTTGCGCATGCGATAAGGAGACTAGACACCATCACAGCGTTCCTTCGATGGTTCCTTGCGGCGTTGGAAGCAGGGATGCCTCGGCGGAACTTATTGAAGCATGCATAGGGATTTTGCGGACGGATCCGGTTTTCTCGTGCGTGCGTGTTTCATCACGTATCTTCTCTCTTTGTATCGCGGTTGATACTTCTTGTGCACACAAACATTTCCAATTCTTGTTTTTGGAATCGCGGAACGCCACAAGACTGGGGGCCGGGGCCGGGGCCGAGCCGCATGGAGCGATGGTTCAGCTTCTGATCAGATTCTTGTTGAGCAAATTGGGGGCACAATTTACAAATGGAACTTTCTCTTTGACTAAAGAGCTAGGAGTACATACCTAGATAGGTGAGTTTTCCATGTTGTGGAAAAGTAGGAATAATATGTACATACGGAGTAAGGTGCCGGTGCGGCCGTGAGTATGGCTTGTTCCTTGATGATTCTGCTCATATCCAAGTCACACCGCTAGAATTAATTACAGCCATTTCTCATCCGTTTCGACCAGCTCTGGATCGGAGCCTACTCCGTAGAGGCAGTGAGGCATAAATCACATGCCTCGTCTGGGGCGATGTCGGAGGATCAAGTGGGGCACATCTCCGCGCACGGGGCCGAGAGTACAACATGGCACAAAAGTTTAAATAAACACCCGACGATACCATCTGACGATGTTTCAACTTTGAATCTGGGCGTGCAGGAGCCCCGAGGGAGCTTTTGTGTCACGGGAGCTTTATCCGGTCAAGATTGGCCAAGCTTTCACACTCAGCGGTCTTTCTGTCATCGGCCTCGTTCCGCTCACGTCCATCCGTCTCGTTTTCAGCCATGCGCAATCACTACATCCACTCGCGTCTCGGCGTGGCGCCCTCAGGATGGTAGGATGGTCAGGATGGTCAGGATGGCAGGTGCATAGTTCTTTCAGCCGGCTGGTTGCCTGCTTTCCTTCCTCCCTACGGCCAACTGGCACCTCTGGTCCAACACAGCGATGACCAGATAGTACATATCTCCCATTGACGGTCTTAAGACTCGCTTCAGGTCACGCGCTACGTGACTTCGAGTGACAGGTGGAGTTCACGAAAATTTTTGTCATGTGAAAAAATTGTCCAGTACTTTTTTAGCACCACGCTAACTATGCAGCAGAACCTATGTACCTTCTCATCACGCTGCGACGCAATGGGCTGTAATCCCCTATTGGTGACCTGAAGCGAGTCTTAAGACCCTTAATCGGACACCGGACACGTATCATACATGCCCAAGACGGTGAAGAGTGGACAGAGTTGTGTCTAAGAAGCATAAATGGAGTTATTTAAAGGCATGGCCGCCTCAAATAAAATGTCTGTGTCGTCGGGTTCCGGGAAGGACACCCATCAGGAGCAGGCTGTCTTGACTCTACTTCAGTGTTCACGATGCGGCGGCGTCGATCAACCATAGTGGCCATGCTTGTGAGCTTGATCTCAACGTTGCTGTTTGCTCAGCTTGCATCAACAGCATCCATACCAAATTTGTTGGAGGACCGCTCCCGTGGTGTCGGTGCAAACAATGTGTGCCAAAAGCAAGATCGCACATACAGCAACCAGGTACCCGGAGGAGGGAGCTACATGCCGTGGTCGTTGATTCCTCTGCAGAAAGTCGGCTTCTCTGCCAAGCAATACATCACGATTGTCAATTTAACGCCCCACCGCTTCATCCTTGATCGAAGCCGCACGCATTCGTATCAAATGGATATATTTGACTGGGACGATATTCCGCAAGGACGAGCTCGTCAGAACACTGCCAAGTACACGAAAAAGCCGGGCAAGAATCACAAGGACGATGGAGGCGAGGCCTACTACATGATTGAAGGCACCAACAAGCGATTCGAGGTCAGAGCACGTACCCACATCCCCGACGACTATCCGCGTCGCACTATTTTCGACCTCACCGGCATGGGCCTGGGCCAACGTGAGTATCTGGATCCCGGCAAGGAGACTGCGGTCACGCTGGTCATCACAGGAAGCGAATCGTACGGCTTCATTGCCTCACTTCGCCATGGCCCTGGCAACTGGATGAAGGCCCTGTACCCCGTCATCAAGGACCGGCAGATCCAGCATGTCCTCGTGCCCGCCTCACACGATGCCGGCATGAGCAGAATCAGCCAAAAGATCCACTCCATCGGCACCAAGGCCAACACGCAGACCCAAGGCCTGACCATATACGACCAACTCCGTGCCGGCACCCGCCTCTTTGACCTCCGCGTCGGCAGCGTGCACAAGCGGGCCGACAAGAACAACTACAGCTTCTGGACCATGCACCTGAGCGACGAAAAGGCCGAGGTTGTCGTCGGAAACACAGGCGAGTCGCTCGACGAGGTCATCAACGAGGTCAACCGGTTCACGGCAGAAAACCCAGGTGAAATCATCTTCTTCCGCGTCCGATACCTAGTTGGCATACGCGAATATCCCGCCAACGGACCCATCTACTGGAACGCAGACATTCTCGACGCCTTCTTCAGCAAATTGCAAGGCGTTAACAACCGGTGCGGAAACCTCGATCCCGCCATTCAGTTCAACAAACAAACGGCATCGTACTTCATGGACCGCAACGGCGGCAACGGCTGCGTGGTGTTCCTCCTCGACGGTAGCAATCTCCCGCGCGACGTGCGACGGGATTCAGTCGCAGATGGAATCTACCACGACTCCTGGATGAATGTTTGGGATAATTGGTCGGATCTGCCCGACACGCGCAAGATGGCCGAGGATCAAGCCGCGGATTGGAAGACGGTCGGTCGGGGCGGTAGCTCTCCCAACGATCGGTACCTGATCAGCCAGTGGATCGTCAGCGCTGACGTGGTGACCACGACGGCACTATCCATTGAGAAGATTGAGATCCTGTCTACGAATCCGGCCTTGTACTGGATGGGCGTCAACAACATGAGCCCCGAGAGCTGGCCGTCGGCTGTGCTCCTCGACTATCTCGGCGTGGTGGTCAAGGGGCAGTGGGGGTGGGACCAGCTCAGTGCTGAGATGTACACGTTTGCTGTGGGCATGAACCTGTACATGATTAGCGAGAACTGCGATATTAATACGCGGCGGTCTCCGCTGCTTTCTGTGGCGAGTGGGCATCCAGGCAAGCTCACGAGTATGGCTGTGGGCTCAACCACGAGCAGTCCGCTGGCGTCGACTTGGAATGGCATCATCTATGCGAATGGCACTGTGGATGACGATCCGCCATTGGGGGTGCACCCTGGCCGGGTCAATATTCTGAGGCACGGGGTCAGATTTCTCAATGGGACGGTTGTACAGGGAGAAGTGGCGCACTTTGGGGTCTAGTTGGTGATGGACGATGGGGGGGGGGGTGGATTCGGTTTAAGTGAGGCTGATGTCCATGCATAGGTATGCACGTACATGTGAACATGTACAGACGCACTCATATCCCAACATGTGCCGTGGCGCGAATGGGTCATCATTTTACTATGCGAGCGGAAGCGGGTGCAGTACATTTTCAACACACACAATTTATTTCGTAGATGCAGCAAAAACACTTGAATAGATAAACTAATTACTCTGCTTGACAATTCAAGAAGCCTGAAATGGCTCACTTCGATCTTTACTTCTTCCAAGTTCAAGTTGGCTGACTCGGTAAACACATACCCTGCCTCACTTGCTGCGCATGACATGCTTGCTTCAAAATTGTGCTCTCAATCCAATTTGCTCAATTTGCTCAATTTGCTCACAGTGCTTAACCTGCTCAGCGTGCGTACCGTACTCAACATGCTAACCTGCGAACATGCTAATTTTCTCAACCCACTCCCGGAAACAGAACCCAAAAATGCTTTGTAGCTTTGTACATTAGTTGTGTGGCGAGTCTACACAGCTACTGTAGCG
>QEQW01000668.1:0-14212 GCA_004016085.1 Claviceps quebecensis
ATAACCACCCGTTCCGCCCAAAAGGTCAAGTGACCAAGTTGCACGTCTGCAGCTTGATCCAGGTTATATAATGCATTGTCACCTCTGACGGTACAGGTCGTGACAGATGGAGAGTTGAAGTTCCGAGTTTATACGGTATAGGTACAGTGCAACGGACAGAGCGATTACGGGTGACCGTCACAGAACCTACGGTAGCCGTCACAGTGAGTCATGCAGAATAGCACAATTCGGCGTCACAAGCAGACATGCTGCATATGTTGCACATATGCGTGTAATGGCTTAGTTGAATCCGGCACAGGCATACGTATCGGCCAGTACTTATAGAGTAGCCCCGGCAATGACATACCACCCAGTTTTCCCTGATGAGTCCTATTGCGCAAGTCATAACGTAGGTATGTATGCACATACATGTAGTTGCATGACCACGAAACCGAGGAACGGGCATTTGCGCGTCGGTGGAACGCGGCGCGTTGTATGTGCGTCATTAGGTAAGGCAACCAACCACCGATTGCACCTCGTTCCGCCACCTAAAATCGAGATGGGGATGGCGTGCCAACCCAACTTGTTAAGGGCCAATTTTCGAGTCTGCTTCTAAGGCCAGGTTAAGTCTCTAACAAAGATGGACGGGGACTTGAGTCTTTCTCAAGCCCTGGGCGGTTTGCGTATAGCTAATCCCGACGATGCCGCTGACAGTACACACACCAGCCCGCCTACCGCCCTCCACGAGGCCACGACGCACGCCTTCGCTGCACCGCTTACTCTTTCTCAACACGATACGGATGTGGCGCAACAGGGACGAAGTTTCGACGATGGAAAGGTTGATATCGGTCTTCCCAGTCATATAGACGCCTCAAACTCATCATGCAACGTTATCGTGGCAAGAGATGGCCAGTCCCGGCAAGCAGCAAAAGTTGAGCAATCCCAACATGAGATCAAAACTGCACCCCCGATACCACACAGCTCGCGAAGCTCCGAAAAGCACTGCAAGCCCTTCAACAGCGTCGTCTCATGTGCACCAGCGGACTCGAAGTTACCGCACGTGTCCAGCGAGGACTGGAAAGATCGAGGAGCAGCTATTAGTCTACGCCGCGAAGTTGATATCGATGGCCGAATGATTGTTCGACAGATAAAGAAAGGGGTGCGTGATTTTTCCTTCGGGCGAGTGCTTGGCGAAGGCTCCTACAGCACAGTATACCTTGCCACTGATCGACAAACAATGAAGGAGTTCGCCATCAAAGTGCTCCAGAAACGGCACATCATCAAGGAGAAGAAGATAAAATATGTCAATATCGAGAAGAACACTTTGAACCGCCTAACAGAGCATCCTGGAATCGTGCGTCTCTATTATACCTTTCAAGATGAGACCTCTTTGTATTACGTGCTTGACCTCTGCAATGGCGGCGAACTTCTTGGAGTGCTTAAAAAAAACGGCGCGTTTGATGTTGATTCTGCGAGATTCTACGGCGCACAAATTCTTGACGCAATCGACTACATGCACTCCCGGGGTGTAATCCATCGCGACCTAAAACCTGAAAATGTGCTCCTGGACGACCAGATGCACATCAAAATCACAGATTTTGGTACTGCTAAACTTCTCAACGACCCTCGCGAAGTTCAGGACAGTCAAATTAATAATAAGGGACAAGGGAGCAATTCAACACCATTGCAAGGGGATGCCGATCACAATAGCCGAGCTGCGTCTTTCGTTGGCACCGCAGAGTACGTTAGCCCGGAACTCTTGACCCGGAAAAGTGCTGGAAAGCCAAGCGACCTATGGGCATTCGGCTGCATCATATATCAACTTCTTGCTGGGAGACCCCCGTTCAAGGCCGGCAGCGAGTATCTCACCTTCCAAAAGATTGTCAATCTAGAATATGAGTTCCCGAGCGGGTTTCCACCACCAGCTCGAGATCTCATTGAAAGATGTCTGGTATTGGAACCAACCAGAAGACTCACTATCGAGCATATAAAGACCCATGAGTTTTTCGACGGACAGCCATTTGGAAAGGCACTTTGGCGCACAAGAGCGCCACGTCTCCGTCCATGTGTCTCCTCTCTTCCGGAGCCTACCATCATACAGTTGAATGGCTCGTCTCAGGGATCTGGGCCCCAAAATAGCAAACCAAAGTTCTCCGGATCGGCAGCGCAACTGAGTGGCCCTGGCATTGCCAGTCGGCCTGTTAGAATCATTACCGAGCTCTCGCCACCGACTCAATTGGACATCGAGTGGTCGCCTGTGCTAACCCAAGACAACGAACGAATAATAAAACTAGGAGACCTCTTGGTGGTATCAACACCATTGGCTCACAGTTTACAGCGGAAAGGTTCTGAGGAGGGCCATAAAAAGCTGTCTCGCTTTTTTGGCGGCAGCACCACGAAGAAACGACAGCGGCTTGTGATGGTAACTACCAGTGGCCGTATCGTGCTGGCTCCCGCCGGCGGTGAGGAGAAACGAGCGAAGCAGGAATTGTCTCTCCTGGAATCAGATGCATCATGGAAGACTCAGCGTGACGCAAAGGGCCAGCTCGTCTGGTGCGTTGACAGCGTAAGTGTTCTGCATGGTTGCAACAAGTTTTACCGCTGACAGTACCCAGGCCGGCTATCACTACACTTTTGAAGATACGAAGTCGTCCTTGACTGCAAGCAGCGGGAAGGCGTCAGCTGACGAATGGGTCGAATGCCTTGCAAAAGCAAAAAATCTGGCGCTGTCTCACATCAACATCACAAATACCGACGACAGCGCGTTTGCGGAAATACCCTCGGCAGTATCAAGTCCATCGAGCACTTCGACTGGAAGAGCCCAGTTTACTGACTTGCAAAGTGGGCAAGAACGGAGTGGACGAAATCATTTGAGTAAATCACAGCCCAGCCATGACGAGCCCACGGCTAAGCGTAATAGATTTAGCAAACGGCAATCGCGGAATGGATTAGGCCCTGCATTCTAGTATTTCGTTTTTTCTTGGATGTTGATACAGATGCTCACAGCATGAAGCTCTGCCTGGATGGACATTTGTTCGTTCCTGTGTAGGCATCCGATCGCACCATACATCTGCACGTAGGTACAATCATAGCATTCCTAGCGAGGCGTAACGAATAGGGGTGTTTTGCTTTTGGCTTGCTATCTTGTTGTTCATTACGTTTCGAAGTCTACCGTCATGGCAAGTTTTTTAATACTAGAAGAGATGAAGATCGCTTTTGGGAAAAGACCTCTGCAGCCACCTCGCTTATTTGAATTGTGGAACTGTTGTCCGGATTGTACATTTTTCGAATGAGTCCGTGGCAATCATTTACTCTGTAGCAATGGCATAGATAATACACGAGACACTCCAGAGCCCTACGCAGCTTTGCACAACAAAGTGCACGTCTATTGCTGTTATTCCTCTGATAACTGAGATAGTTTGCAGAAAGACAGGAGACGCCGCTGCTTTCGCGGATTATAGGAAAATTGCCCTGCGTCTGAGCCCCTAAGGCCAGAACAATGGCAGCAGCTTGATCATGGTTATATAGTGCCATCAAAATGAGCATGATTAGGAAGTCATAGTAGATGAAAAACTCAGACTTCAACAATTTTCCGATCAATTGTCTCAGACGCGGAGATATTGGATGACGAAAACTGGTGAAAGCCTGGAATTTCGCACCTATTTTCCGTTCCAAAATTGGGGCCATGTACTCGGAAAGTCGCACCCACTAGATATAGTGGGTGTCCTTTTCAAAAAGGTTTCACCACCTTAAAATCAAATCCATCATATAAAGACCAACGTCACTCAATCAATCAAAATCAAAGACCAACGCCCCAATGATAATATTCATCGGCAGTAATCGCCTTCCTATAGAGCATATTATCGTGGAAGATGACTATTTTGACGACCTTACCATTGCTGTATCGATGTCATTGCAGTCGGCAAGATGCATGCAGCATGAGCCTTTCGTATTGAGCTCGGACTGAACTTCGACCCCCATGCTGGGCCACATCATCTCATCAATCTGCAGAGTTGAGAGTAGACGAGATCCGTCATGAGCAATGTTGTGAAATTAACTATATAACGATCTCAGACTGACTGCCTGTATCACACTTCAAAGATGTTTGATTAGTTCACCGACCCACACATGAAGATAAGTTGAGTTGCCTGTCGAAAGTGACTAAGGATGATTCCATGAAAATGGCTGTACATATTCCTAGTCTCCCATACAAGTTTGGCGATTTGGCTATGTCTTGAGTCGCACATCAAGTGCTATTTACCCCGTAATTGACTTGCACAGCAAAGGCTCGTCATGAGATTGACGTGCAGATAATGCCACAGCAGTGTTTGAATGAGGCGTGGAGACCGTAATTCGGCCGGGACAATTCTGGATACATAATACAAAGACAACAGACAAGTTCCCGAAGAATTGGACGTGGGCTAGCTATTCTGCGGTTGGTCAAAACGGCGACAGCAGTATGTTCTATTCCTTGTCTTCATACTGTCCATGCTTCAGTATAGACCAGTTTTTTGTCTCCCAGCGGCTCTCCGCGTCGGGAAAAGCAATTAGACGGCAACTAGGGAGGTCTTTAGAAGTACATAGCTGCATCCCTTTGCGCAGAGTGAAACGAATAGAGCTTTCACGGCGGTCTCCTTGCTTGCGCGGATAGGTTTCGGGCGGAGTCCGCTGCAGCTTCCACATTCCACCTCTCTTGCAGTGCACTCGCAAGGGTGAATTGTTGCAGTTGGCCTGTGCAAAGCATCCATTGACCTCCAGTGATAGAAGCTTCAGGGTCGCGGCGAGGCGCGACAGGAAGGTGGATGGGTCGCAGGTGTGCGAATTGTCGGGCAGCTCAAGATGACGTGATATTGGTCATCAATTCTTCTCACCGCGAAGGCCTATCTTCGCATCTGGATGAGAGCGGCAGTTTCGTGTTTCATCAACAATTTGTGGAGACGAACGATCTTACACGTAGAGCGTAGAGTGAAAGCTCAGTGTTAATAAGCGGCTGTTGACCTGGCCACCTCTCTGTCTCTGTGCCGCCGCTCTCTATCTTTCGAGAAACTTGTCGGAGGTGGCCGTTCTTGGAACGTGGTAAACTGCGGGGGTGGCTGCGATCTGCAGACTGCGACGCTGCTGTTCTGGGATTCTGGGAGCCGGCGAAGATGGTTTGCCACCACCGTGTACGCTTGTCGAATTAGCTCAGCCATGCCATGCCGTTATTAGTCTCGTGACCATCGGCGGCTGATGTACCTAGTCAAGGGAATATCAACAGGCGGGACAGCAGACTCTGCTTCGACGATGCTGCCGGGAGTGGCTTCATGCCCCGGTCACGATACAGCACTTCGTTTGTTCTTTCATGAATGCTTTCGCAACTTCCCTTGCTGCTTTTCCAGGTTTGGTGTGAGTATGCCCTGGGTGTACAGGAGGCGCGTCTCTTGCAAAGGGTACCATCCCCACGTCGACGCCTCGAACATGGTGGGGGCTAGGCGTTGTCGTTGGGGTTTCTTTTTGACCTGGTCTTCGTGTTCTTTCCATCGTAGTTTTGGCCGACCTAGACTCCCAAGAACCGGTATGCATCGCGATTAGGTACTCATCTAGGCAACATAGGCTACATATCTAATAAGGATTGGGGAGGAGGTGTTCGTGCGAGGGAAGCGCTCTTTATGACGTTGTGCCCATTGGGGGCCATGCACATGCTGCGAGCCACATTCCCACGAAATATCCGAGTATATATCGTATTGCGCGATACCAACAAGATCAACCTTCGAAGCCTCTTTGCGAATACAAATTTTGCTTCGTGCGAGTGATATTGCTTATTGTTTAAATCGCTGTCCATCTTCCGCTTCCGCTGCCCCTCCCCCTGGGCCTACCCTCTGCGGTTCCTTGCGGGCTCGAGTTCTTCAACCTGACACGTCACTGCTTGCAAGACATGTATATCATGAGCAGGAATGCCATCGTCGTCGCTATCGTGGCGGTCATCACTGTTACTAATGGTACCGCAGCTCTGATACTCACCTTCGCTGGCCATTCGATCCGTCAACCTCACTTTTGTCGTACTATAGTTGGACGTTCTCGTTGCGGTAATGTTCTTTTGTTGTGTTCGAGCCAAGCTCAATCCGTTGTTTTCTGATACTGGAGAAGACGAAGACTGATGCCCACTTCGACTCCCGCCCAGAGATAGTCTGTCGGCCTCTTGCCGCTTTCCGATCTTAAACCTCTTGCCTTTGAGTGCTAGTCTTTGCGCCATCGACATGAACTGTTGGTCCATTGTTGTCCCATGTTGTTCATCGGAGAGCGTGTTCCATTTGTTGTATGGTTGAATTCTTAACCGCTCGCTGTTCGCGTCTGCAGCATGTTGCGCTATCTCGGTGTTGTTCTTCGCAGCATTTTCCATTCCGCTGCTATGTGTTGTATTCATGGTAGCGTTGGGCATCGCCACGCTCGAAAATCTCCTCTGCGACGCAAGACTGCAACGGGACCGGACATCAGTAATCCCCAATGTGGACAACATATCTACAGGCGTTTCGTCCTGGAATCCATACAATTCTGTATTAGTTTTCAATGACCCCAGGCGAGTCGTGGAAGAGGCAAGGAACCTTCTAGGCCGGGCGCGCGAGCGCTTCGTGCCCGAATGCATGCTTAGCTCTTCTGATGATGCTGGTGCTCTAGAGGATTCCCTTGAACGTCGAAATCGGTATTGTCGTTGTGAAGGGCGGCCACGGTATCTGGCGCCACGCGTTGGAGTCGAAGTCTTATGCAACGACTGGTTTGTGCTGATGGCAGTCTGCTCATGAAGCAGAATGACGCGATCTGAACACCCCCCTTTGCTGAGTTCTTCACAATTTATGTCGTCTTCATATCCTGCTTCTTCTGTCTGCACGTCTACATCAGCATCCTCGACGTAAGATGCAATTGGCTTCGCATGGCGGTGTGAGAGCTCAGCGGTGCCACCATATCTGGAAGGCGGGAACAGCCATGTGACTGCACTATCTGCATGGAGTAATATTTCCTCTGATCGCTCGTGACTCGCTCGCGGCTCATGGCTGGACGTTGAAGGCGCTATATGATGATTGTGTTCAAGAAGAGCGGGGTTCATATTGTCTGTTATATGAGTGTCATTCGGCGATCGACTTTTCTTATGAGTGTAGCTTGCTATTTTAAACTCCAGATCTTCGTTATTGCGCATCACCCTCCGATTTTGCGCACAAATGGATTTCCTTACGGGATCGGAAGCTTCCAGCGAATCTAGCTTCATCACATCGATGGATGGGAGATTATAAGGATCAAATAGGATTCTGTCGGGTGTATTGTCTTGTTCGTAGTAGCCCATTCCTATCCCGTATCTCGAGCAGACGAGTATATCAGGATAAGAGCATTCGGCATCATGCGTAATTGCTCTTCGCCCTGATACACCCAGAGTCGCCTCTGATAACCGTTCATCTAATGCCTCTGCGTTGTTATGCCTCTCTGAGACCACTGGAAGTTCACTGATTCCTCGCGTTGTCCTTTGGAATTTCTGCCCATCCTTGGTGTTGATGAAGACTTTGGAGGATGCAAAAGAAGTGGCATCTTCTTTATGGCCTTCCACTCCCCTACTATTATCTATTTGAGTGTCGATTCTGTCATCCGCAGGTTGTGCCTTAGCGCTGGCTGCTTGTCGCCGTAGACGTTGCATTCTTCTGCTATCTTTGCTGCGACCTTCTTCTCCGGCCGCTTTGAGCCATGAAAGATTATGTACTCGGAAGTCAACAAGTGCCTCAATGCTTCGATCGTCAGCAATTGGTCTGGTATCAAGACCAAGGGACGTGTTCTTAGGTCTATAAGGATTGGTGTTGCCTGCGCGACGACAATGTCCACAATTGCAAATTCCTAAACATCTAGGGCATTGCCAGCTTTCATCCTGCAGTACGGTCTGAGGCATAATATCAAAAGCTCTGTAAAGTACACCGTAGCAGTATGCCTCGGCACATTCCTCATTAGAACATTGATGGACTCTGTAGCTGTAATCCTTGTGGCAGCACACGTGGCATCTTCGAACTGAGCCTTTTTTCTGTTTTCTTTTCTTCTTCTTTTTTGCTTTACCATCGGAGCTCCCATGATCAGAGTCGCTCGGCTTCTTTGCGTAAACTTGTTTGGATATGTCCCTCCAGGGCCTTCTGATGAGAGCTTCCTGACATATCTGTGCCAGTGATTTCTTCCCTGCATTTCGTCGGAGCACTTCGAATGGGGGTGGGGAGCTATTCAAGTCGATCAAACCATCGTTGACGATGACCATCGCACGCCACAATTCGTACTTCTCGATCAATGTCGACCAATCCCATTGCTCACACCACTGAAGACCGGACACACAGGCACAGGAGCGTCCCATTGCATAGCATTCCATGCATACATCATACGCATCTTCGTCACCGTTCGCGAGAGTTCTGAGGCAATGCTTGCAAGTGAGAAAGCGGTTGAAGATATTCGACCGGCAGTATGAACAAGTGACACATGAGTCAAACGGTAGCATTTCCACCTGATTCTCTTTGAATGCGAACGTTTCGTCGACCATGACTTCGGCGAAAAGACTGAACAAGGATCTAAAATCTCTAAGGAGCTGTTTTGCGCGGGGGGAGCTTCTCACGATGTCACGGCCTAAACCCAGGAAACTAGTTTGCGTGGCTTCTTCCCGTCTTTCCAATTCCTTTAGTGCAGCAAAATATTTTTCAAGAGTGAAATAAATGATTGCTTTGTTCTTGTATTGCTCATCGCGGCACACCAATCTCGCTTTCGGAAGAGCCTCATGTAGCGCAAGCCGAAGCGTTTCAGGAGTAGTACGATTCCATGCTACTTTCATTGTCCGTGTCCCAGTGTTCCAAACTTGATGTACTGCAAGTGGAGGTATGACAATGAAGTCACCAGGCCGCTGATCGACGAGATACACATCGAAAGGAGCCTTTTTCCAGGCATTGACTTGGGCAAAATGTTTTTCAATCTCGATGTCGTGACCCAACATGGACAGAAAATATTCGCGCACCACATCACGATCCTTGCTCTCAGTCATGAACCAGATAGAGCTACCAGGCTTTTCGCCCTGGCTGTCGTCCGATGCCTCTACCATGATATTGTGACCTAAGGACGCACACATTTCCCGATGAGCCGGTGTATATGTGCCTTCATGACCAATGTAACACATAAGGTTTTGTGCTCTCATGACTTCTGGTAGACTTGACATCAGGTCACCTGCAGGGGCTAGTGCACATTCATCTGATGACCCACCAGAGTCATGATGTGTCAACACTTGCTGGTTCTGTGCCGTGTCAGACGATGCATGCATGGTCACATTCTCGTTCAAATAAAACAAGCTGGGGTGTAAAGTTTTTTGCAAAATCTCCCGCCATTCAGGCGGGCAATCGATGTCTTTGAGATATAGCCTTTGCCGACGTTCGTCTCTGAAATTCTGCGGAGTCCATTGGTTCGTTAATTGTTCCATAGATCTCAGATAATGTCCAGTTGTCATTGGTATATCATTTCCGGCAGATATGTCACGCACGTTTTCCTCTGACAAGATTAGCATGTGGTAGTCGGAGGATCAGGTGAAAGAACTCACGCTTCTTGTCATAGGCTTGTTCGAGCCATCTAGCATTGAACAGCCGCTTCGGTAGCACTGCATCCCAGCCGTCGACGACGAGCGGTTTGCCGCCGTCAACGACGTGTATTTGGATAAGTTTCTCGAACTCCAACTGGCCGAGACTTCGAATCTGATTTCTCGACACTCTTTGCACCCATTTGAAATTTGGAGTCTGGTCTACCAGGTGCTGAAGATCCAAATTCGGAGGCAAAGGATCAAATTTCGCCTGAGGATGAAGTGATGTCGGCATCGTTGTCGTGACTTTTGGAATATGCGATTATCACAGGCCTATCTCCATCACTGCAATGACAGACTTCTTGCGTATTGCGCTGATAAGATGGCAGCGCACTAAGTGAGGCGATTTGAAAATGCGATGAAGTTGTCCATGGATATGTCTCAATATGGAGCGGCCAGCAGTTCTGTTTATTAGTAAGACTTTTAGGATGAGCTACAGCCTACAGGCTACAGCCTAATGTGCCAGGTAGGTATGTATGTACCTCGTCCGCATTCCGTAGAATCAGATGACGAGGTGGACCTGTCACCTAGTGCGAGCATCACGTGATATCTCATCTGAGTGGACGCGGAATATTTCCGTCGACGAGAATTTATCTTCCAATGCTGCTAGCAGACCAGGAGGTACTTATTATTCTTTTGAAATCATCCTGAAGGGGATGTTCAATACAGAATGAGGCTAGTAAACGTGCCTAAAGCCCTGTCCGGCGCTTTTGGCATATCACATTGCGGGAATCATTTGGCGACAAAACGCATCACGATTCTTTCGCACAGGAAAGTGAGAGTCTGCACATTCTCAAGACATCTAAGCAGAGAACAGAGTCACAGGCTTCCTGCGGCGTCACTCAAGAAAACCTTTGATGAGCCACCGACAAGACACACCAAATATGAACAACGTTCAGACTATCTACCCCCGAAGTCTGGGATCTTGTCACGAATTCCCAAATCATGGGTGCCATACGCCGAACTCATTCGAATCGATAAGCCTTCGGGAACCTACTATCTGTTCTTCCCCTGCCTCTTCTCTACTTTGATGGCAGCCCCAATGACAGCACCCGTTACCTCCATTGGATCCGTCGTCGGCACCTCTGTCTTATTTTTGTCTGGCGCATCAGTCATGCGTGGAGCTGGATGTACGATCAACGACTTGTGGGACAGAAACCTTGATCCCTATGTTGCTCGTACCCGTCTGCGCCCAATCGCTCGTCGGGCAATAACCCCCTTTAAAGCATTGGTGTTTACAGGCGTACAACTACTTGCCGGCCTGGGCATATTGTTGCAATTCCCGACCTCATGTCTCTTCTACGGCATTCCGAGTCTGCTGTTTGTTGCATGTTATCCACTTGCAAAGAGGGTCACCTATTATCCTCAAATCGTTCTCGGCTTAACTTTCTCCTGGGGTGCAATCATGGGCTTCCCTGCGTTGGGTGTGGATATTCTTTCCAATGCGTCAGGCTTAACTGCCGCGGCCTGCCTATACTCTTCCAATATTGCTTGGACGGTGATCTATGACATGATATACGCGCATATGGACATCAAAGATGATGTCAATGCAGGCATCAAAAGTATAGCCTTAAAACACCATGCACAAACTAAGAAAATACTTGCTGGCCTAGCTGCGACTCAAGTTGCTCTACTTGCTACGGCGGGCGTAGCTTCGGGAGCCGGTCCTGTCTTCTTTGTAGGCAGCTGCGGTGGCGCTGCGGTGACATTGGGTATTATGATCTGGAAAGTCAAGCTGAAGGATGTACAGAGCTGTTGGTGGTGGTTCGTAAATGGATGCTGGATCACGGGGGGGGGCATTGGCTTTGGGCTGGCGATGGACTATCTTGTTCGCAGCTCGCGGGAAGAGAATAATGCTGTTCCAAAAGAGGAGCTTCATTGAACGAATTATAGACAAGCACGAATCGAACATGAGCAAGATCATCATTTAAGTGGAAATTCCCTTCATCATCACAGATTGACGTTGTCCTGGTAACTATACTGTGCAACAAGTTAAAATGTCGTAACATCCCCGTGCGATAACTTTGACAGACAGAGACGTCCCTTTCGCTGCCCCGGTTCGTTGAATATCTTTACGATCGAGGCTTCTCCTTCTTTTCCTTCCACAAAGCCAGCAGGCCGACGCCGGAAACCTTGACGACCTTGAATCGAACACCGGGAATGTCACCCTTGGCTTTGCCCTTACGACCAAATCCAGCAAGCAAGACTTCGTCATTTTCGTCCACAAAATTGAGGCAGCCGTCATTGGGAACTAGATGCGATCGTTAGAAAATGGCAAAAAGGCAGAGTAGCCCGAATACAAACGTACCAAAAGCAGTGACTTTTTTGCCATTCTTGATCAACTGCACACGAACACATTTGCGAATGGCGGAGTTGGGCTGTTTGGCTTCGACGCCAACCTTTTCGAGAACGATGCCCTTGGCGTGAGAGGAACCTCCGAATGGCGAAGACTTGAAGGCTGTTCCTAGAGCACGCTTCTTGTAATGAAGATCCGCCCATTTTTGGTCCTTGCGGTTTGTTCGCAGCTTCCGCGCCGCATTGAGACCACGTGGTTTGCCTCCAGCCATATTTTCTGTACAAATTCAGTAATAGTAATAGGTTGAGTATTGTATTCTCGCCTGGAGTTAGTGAGGATTGCACAAACCGATCTGTGAGATTACCGATCGCCGTTGGATGAATGACCAATTCGTGTAGTTATGAGAACTGGATCGCAATCCCGAATTTGCAAGTAGGGTTTTCCGGCCCTAGAGTGCAAGGGCGACTTGTGGCGCAACACGAGACGGCGGCCATCATCACGTGACTCAAAAGGCTTCATCTGTCCTTCCATCACGTGGCCACTGGGAGGGCCAACTTTTTCCCTGGTCCTGCCTTTGACAGGTACATACGCCAACTCCACGCGTCAGCAATTTCGATGTCGATGTCGAAGCCGAAGCCGACCAGTCGATCGCGCGAACCTCCTCCTGTGCTATTCCTTCATCCTTCAGCCAGCGCTTCGCATGTGTCTCTCACAAGTCCAAGGCCCCCGACTGTCATTAGGACTGGGCCTGTAACCCCAACATGGCGAGAACAATCCAGTCTAGATCGTAGTACCTCTTTTCGTCATGCTCATGTGGTGGCCTCTTACGAGCAAGGCATCGGCCAATCCGGCAGCTCTCCAAGTACGGCTAACGCCGATGCTCTTTGGGCCGAGATGCAAAACGTCTTGGAAGGAGCCGACCTGTCCGCGTCGAGCGGAAGTAGTGTGTTTAGTCATGAACACAGCCAAAAGCTTTCCGACCTACGCTCTGCACAGATCGGACTTGCACAGGCTTGGGCAAGGAGTGAGGCCGATGAAGTGACCGTTATGGGGATGCGGGCTACGATTGCATCCTCAGGTGGACGTGATTTGAACAGTGACTTGACGAGCCTCGTTGGAAGTGGTCCTCATCAAATTCAGAGGATGCGCACTCAAACAACCAGACTTTTGAATGATGAAAAGAATCTGTCAAAGCCCGATCTGACAGGAAAGTCCGAGATGGATATAATTCTGGGCAGAAAACGAAGAGAAGAAAATGATAGATATTTTCAAAGGGTCAATGATGGTGTCATTGACGTTGTGGCCAAGCTCAAAGACGTGACGGTGGCCATGCATGCAGTGGAACGAGAGGGTCAACACGCTTGGATTGAGGACGCACTATGCAAGTTAGAGGCAGATGACGACGAGGATGATGGAAAGATCCTACATAGTACATAGGACCCCCATGGGGCGAGAACAGAAGAAATGACAAATGTTGACTGGCACTGCACTCACTCGTTCAAAGAAGGTGGAAAGGCCTCGAGTCTTCATTTAGGCCCTGATTCATTAAGTACCTACTCGTGGGTGTACCCTTTTGGAACTTTTGAAAAGGACACCCACTACATACTATCTAGGGGGTCTCATTATGCAGGAACCCCATTCTGTTATTCAGGAACCCAACCCGCCGCGACCGGCCGTACTTTGTCGAACACGTGACCATCCGAAGGATTGAGGCACGGGAAGAAGGAACAGAGGGAAAAATTTGGAGGAGACGGAAGGAGACGGAAGGAGACGGACAAAGGACGAGACTATAGGGTACGTCCGAAAAGGACAAATCGCAATGAAAGTCAACGACACCAGTAGGAAAAAAGCAACCGGCAAGTAGCAAGTAAGTACCTAGACTTCAGGAGGACAGCGACGCACAACAACAGGACAGCAAGTAAAAAAGTAACACAAAACATACAGCACACAGCAGATGGGGATCATACAGGACAACGACAAACAGAGGAAGAGAAAGAAGAAATCACGAGGCAAAAAGGCCCCCTGCATCTGATTAGGCAAAACTGAAGAAATCGTGCGGCGACGCGTAGCGGAGGCGCACATTTCGTGTTTGCCTCTTTAATAATAATAATGAATTACGCTAGTTAGGCGAACCTAATATCTAGTACATCTAGTTACATAAGCCGCACGGGAAAAACCCTAGTGCAGGGAGGAAAACCTGTGCGCCACCATTGACAATGCGTCCTTGGACCCCTCGGGGTTCCGTGGTTAATCTGCCTCTTTACTCCGTACTTGTAACGGCCAGTCAATGTGCTATCCAACTGAGCTACACACCCCACAAAAGGGTA
>QEQW01000669.1:0-14170 GCA_004016085.1 Claviceps quebecensis
GTGCGCCCTCCGCCCGATGAGGGTGAACGGTCACTTTGTCCGCATGGACCGGAAAGCCAAGGCGGCCTTGCGGCAGACAGGTGCCGTCCAACACCGCAGTCTGTACCCACGGACGGACTCTGGCTCCCCAGCATCAGGCCCGTCCACCGGGCCCGACGTGGACCGAATGGACCTAGTAATGCCGACCTCAGAGCAGCCCGAACCCCCGCGCTCGCGTTCGAGGTCGTAAACGAAATTCAAGCAACATCGACAACGACCGCGGCATCGTCCCCCCTCCCAGCCACGGCACCATCAAAACGGCGTTTGCGCACCTCGAGTTTTCAACCGGCGTGCTTTCGGAGAGCTCAGCACGCCGCTCTCATCTTGGTCACCTAGACCTTCCTGAAATTCTGGTAGCGGAGCCGTGCCTCTGGCAAAATTCTGCTTTTAACGACACAACTTGTGCTCACGCGAGCACACGTGGTGGAAGGCGCTGACGCCTGAAACCACACCGAAAACAACTGCCTTTGGCGACCGAGATGTAGGATATTCTTTGGGGAAAACTGGCTTGTATTTAGAAGAACCCGGGATTAGCCCTGCACGCCGTAGTATGCCCAAAACTGGGACGCAGTGGCGAAAAATAAACAACAACAACAATAACAACAACAACGACGAAAGGAAATTGGAACATCTGGAAGCAGTGAATGGAATGACAAGAGCAACAAGTATCTAAAAGTCTGTTTAGGGGTGGTACTCCATCGCGGTGCTGTCGCATTCGACTCCTTGGTGATGAATGATGAATATGTAGATGTTCATGATGTTTCGTCTGCCAGCACTAGAGCTGCAAAGTATGCGGATATCATACACCCATCATGCTTCATAGTGTACCGTGTTCCTTAGTGGCAGCTATTGTCCACTGGCTAACCGAGATGCCTCGCCGAACCTTGACCAATTTCTAATTTCTATCCCGCCCACCGTTATAGACCAAGAGAAACGAGAATATTGAGCACTGAATGTGGATCTTGAACTAGGCACACAGATGGTGAAAAAGAATTCCTGTAGTTATCTCTATTGTTATCCGATAAACAATTTGTACTGTCTAAGTGTGTAAAGCACGGCGTATAGAATCTATTCCATCCCACGACCCCTAAACTCCCATGAACAAGGGGTATCGTCTAGCCCGAACTGAGAAGAAAACACACCAAATCTTCCCAACGACCCAAAGAATAAAAGAAAAGACAAATTGAGAGTCAAGACTCAGAGTTAAAGATACGCTCAATTTCAATCAAAGCCAACAATAATACTCCATAATACGCATGTTCTTAGGTCAAGCTCGTCCCCATCGCAAATGACTATGTGCTGGCCCCATCTGTCTCGAACAGGCTAGCCATTTTCTTTGCTTCATGCGATAGTTGTGGCATTCATCAATGAAAGCACACATTCGTACTCATAATCGTGTCTTTGCTGCCAAAACAGAGAGAGCGCGCTAAATTGTCCACAGCAATTTCAGAACAAGAGACTCCAGTTTGTCAAACGCGTGATTTGTACGCATACTGAGCAATCTAGGCCATCATAGTTGACAAGATCCTGTTCCCATGTGGTAGTTGATATTCGCTCAAGCATCATCAGTACCAAGTTCCCTTGGGATCAAGCTTGTACAAAATCCGGCACTGCCTCCGTTGACACATTTGAGCGCGACTGAGCCGCTTGGACTTGGGCCCGCTGGGCCCCGTGACATAATGGTATTGTCCAAACAGTCGCCATTGCCGTATATCCGCTAGAGTATACAGGCGATCACCCCAGTAGCCCTCGAAATGAAACCATGACGTGGGTGCATCTGGGTTCTTAGCCGCAGGGACCAGACTGGGCGGCTTCTCGGTAGCAGTAGTAGCAGCAGCAGCAGCAGCAGCAGCAGCAACAGCATCACCAGGATCCTCATCCAACCGGGTGTTGTTCTCCAGCGTGTAATCGTAATGGTATGCGTAATTGTTCAGCGCTGGGTCCCAGAGAGGTCCTTTATCGCTGACATCCTTGAGCATCTTGAACGGTAGCACGTACGGATGTTCCCCTGGCGTCGCATACATGGCATGAGATCCCACAGCAGAGTAAATGACGGGGCGGACGCCACGCTTCTCAACCGCCCCCCATGCATAGGCTTGGCCGCCTTCATGCTCCGAGAAGAAGATGCCACGGGGAACTCCATGCTCAAATCGTATCATGCAATGCTCCCAGTCGCCGACGTGGTTGCCAAAGCGAATTCCGAGAACGGTTTGGCCAAGGTTGTACGAGTAGAAAAAGAACCAGAATGCATCGAGGATGCCAGACCCTTTGTCTACCATGATAAGCACTGCGGGGGCTCGCGTGTACCCGTTGGCATCGGGTTTGTGACCCCGGCGCTGATTGCGCGCTTCGCCAGACAAGGGCTGTTGTGCTTGATGCTGCGATTTGCGGAGCCGTGGTTCAGATATTCTGTGCAAGGGACGATCCTTGCTTACATCGAACCAAGTTGTGCGTTCACTTCTAGGCAGCTCGTCTTCCATATCATGGTCTTGCTTCCCGTCGCCGTCGTCATCATCATCGTCGTCATCAAACGGACTAGGAATGTTGTCATGGCTGTGAAGCCACGTCGGTCGGCTTTCCACGTCATCCAAGCTGTGCAAAGTCACCAGTCCTTCATATTTATTGAGGAGGTCGAGGTTGTTCAGTGTCAGTTTATGATCGGTTGTGTTGATCACCTCATCGTCAACGACGACATCCATGTGTTGCACGTGTTCCTTGATGTCTGAAGGCCAAAACTGCTCGCCTGAGTATAGATGTACCAAAGGAGCGTGTTTGACGACGTAGTCGGGAACATCTTTCAAGATCCTGCGTCGCTGAGAAGCGTTGCGCTTCTTATCAGGCCGCCCAGTAGAGGCTGAGCCGGAAGTCTCAGATGAGACGTCCTCCCAGGATGCGGGCGCTGCAGATCGCCTGCGAAGTTCAGTCCACTCCAAGTCATCATCAGTCGAAGAAATATTGAAAAAGTCTCCAGAACGTGCAGCCGGGTCGCGTCGCAAGTGGTGGAGGCCACAGAGACTGAGCCAGCGACATAGCTGACGATCAATCCAGTAAGGACTACTGCTGACCCAAAGAATGTCGCGAGCCTGCC
This sequence comes from Claviceps quebecensis, assembly GCA_004016085.1. Classification (NCBI taxonomy): domain Eukaryota; kingdom Fungi; phylum Ascomycota; class Sordariomycetes; order Hypocreales; family Clavicipitaceae; genus Claviceps; species Claviceps quebecensis. The sequence continues at coordinate 3,128 of QEQW01000669.1, forward strand.
GAGCTGGACCGTGGCTGGTCGGGTCTAGTACTTGGGGCACAAACCACGCGATGAAGGAAGCGACGAGAAGGAATACTAGGACAAGGAGAGTCCTCCGGAGCCAATACATGTCTGCGTCTTCGGCTGGTCTCTGAACTGATGGTAGTAGACTTTCGTTTTGAGCCCAACTTCTCCGAGTCCAAGACCCGACGTAGGACGGAAGCGTATGTGGGCAAATAAATACTATGTCGGCGTGTTTACCTGTCTGGTAGTTGTGCTGATCTGTGACTTGGCAAGCCGGGGAGACGGATGTCGTCGTGGCCAGTGGTCGCGCAACTCAGCTTCCAAAGCTGGACCTCGGCTCGTTCCGGATCGCTGCAGCCGGGAGAACAGGTCCAGATTTCCAGAATACGTTTGGGAATATTTGTAGTCAGACGCAGAGAGGCGAGAGTACTGAAGCGAATTGCGACCGCAAAAGAACGACAAGCTGGGTCCTGCAAGCTGACGGTCGGAAAGTGCACGCGGGCGTCGTGAGAACGGCAGAGCTGCGAGATATTGCGAGATAAGTGCAAAACGGGAGCCAAAACTCGAGATAGCCCAGCCAACTACGAGTGTATAACGAAGAAAATAGCAATAATAAAACGACAGCGCGCCTGGCGGCTGATGGAGTATGAATATGTACCCAATGTACGACAGACGTGGGGAGGAGATTCGCTCCGTCGGAGATTCCGGAGCAGAGGGAGGAGGTTAGGTACATGACAGTCAGCGACATTGATGACTGATGAAGTCGGCACGACGGTATCCCGCGGTCGAACTTACCCGGTTGTTCAGTCGCGGCCCGGTAATGTGTACATACCTACCACGGCATGAGCGAGGTACGGTTTTCAAGCACCAGCCCAGAGTGCATATGCTAGTATCTCCCAAGCAGCGACTAAGTAGGCAATACACTCGGGGAAAGTATTACAGTAAGTACTCCGTAGGTACATACATACATACATATGTACTTCAGTACCTACGTTGACTTGAACGGCTTTCTCCTGCGGAAGCCACACCCCAACGCGGTAACAATGTGGCCAACTCCCGAGCCCAACGGTCCGAACCAGACGCCATGATTTGGCAATAGAACTGAAGAAGTCTCACTCTCTTTCTCGCTAAACTAAATTGCAGTAGCAAAACTTATGATGCTATGAACATGTAATACATATTAGGTATGTACGGTGTACGGTGTACATATTACTAGGTACCTAGGTACGTGCTCCGGCGGCAACCCCGCGGGGCTGCGCGAGAGCGACATCATATGCACGGATGCATCCCCTCGCCAAGTCAATCGTTCAGAATACATAAGTACGAAGATAGTATGTTATATAGTGAAACTGTCCGTAACTTCATGTAAATACAGAGTACAAGGCTGGCTAAATCACGATGCATTAAGCGCGCACATCTCCTCTCAAAATGCCCGGCTATACCTCCCCCCAACTGCCCAATGGCCCATTTGACGCCATCACAGACCCAGTACCCAAGGAGCCTCCAATGTCCCAATAATGCCGCGATGAGCAGCTACTCCTCCTGACAGAGCGTTTTGTGCTTTGAGAAGCACAGCTACTGTGATGACGTAGGGCCACAGGGCTCGTAGGTGTGACAGCTCGCAGACATCGCCGCTCTGCCGGTCGACTCCGCGTGGTAAGTGGATGATGCTGCCGCACACGGGCGATTTTGGCAGCGTTCTCCTGCGGCGTCGGTGTGGTATGCTTTGTGGCGCAAATTTGTGGCGATGCTTCTGCAGAGCGGGATGTGAAGCGCGATATGAGGTACCGGAAGACTAATTTGATATCCAAGCTCTTCTCCCACTCCTCCTTGGAGAAGTGGGCGCCAGCCACATCAGTGTCTTCCGTCTGCTCGTCGCCGCTCGGCTTGCGGCTATGGGTATCGAGGGGCTGGTGATGGCTAGTCACCGTGGGCTGGAACTCAGGTACGAATGCTTGACCCCTTTCATCGGGTTGTGTCGTAGGCTCTTCCATACCAGCGTCGCAGGATTCTGGTATGACGGGCAGTCCGGCGTATGGAAGGTCCATGCGCTGTATCACAGAGTATGTGATGAAGGCTCCTGGGTGAGGCGCAAGATGGTTGACGAGAAGGCCAAGTTCTCGAGACACCCTTGCAAGGATGCGTATTTGCCACGATGACTGATCTGACGGCGCCAAAGTTTGCTGAGCATCTCGTCGAGATGCACGAGGCGTTGTGGATAGTAGCCCTTCGTAGTCTGTTGGCAGTTTCGCCCCTAATAAAATTGACAGCATTTCGTCGTCAATGCCAAAAACATCTCTGACAATACTGCGTGTCATCCTGACGACCAGACTTTCCTGATCCCCGTTCGTTGGCATGGCATCCTCATCATGCCAATTTAGATTGTCGGCTTCAGTACCAGCACCGAATGAAGCTTTTGATCGATGCAGCGATTCCAATGACTTTTGTCGCCGCCTTGTCTCCCGCTGTAACTCCTCTACCAAGGCTCGACTGTTTTCAAGTCGCCATGCCTCGATACGTTGTCGCTTCTCCTCTTGCTGGGGAAAGACTTCCCCTAGACTAATAGGAGTGTGGTCGAAACTGTCGAGTGGTCGACGGATCTTGCGAGGGTTGTACTCTTCGAACTTGAACATCTCTTCCTGGGCATCACTCCCAATGACGGGCCGATCCAAGCGAAAAGAGCCCAGTCCATCGTGGGAGGGAAAGACAGGTATCGCCTGCTGTCGGCCGAGATGTGAGAGATTCAGATCAGGCACTGAGCGAAAGTCAGGAAGATGGCTGTCTAAGCTATCCAGCTCGGCGTCGTCGTCACCATCTTGGCCGTCGACGGCTGATAAGACTGACGATAAGGGCTGCGCAATGGAGACTTCCTCGGATCGAGCAATTGTATGCAAACTGGCCAGATCACTCAGCCGCGATCTTCCAGGGACCTGCAGAGAATGCTCCGACTCGGTGAGATATGATGATGTGGTTGCTACGTCGGTAGGTGGGGAGAAGAGCACCCAGGTCTGCGAGCCCTCGGCCTCTCTCTCAGCAGAGGACACTATCGGCACGACAGCGAGGTTTCTGTCTTGCACGGGGACATGGCGGGCAACGCGCGAGGCTGTCTGCCGAGTTGGCTGCTGGAAAGCCATCGAACTGGCGGTCTAACTCGGGTATATCTCGCGGCAGCCGGGGGTGAGAAGCAAGTTGATGTTAGACAATCAGGCAGGTGCTGGAAGTCTGTGGTAACGTGAGAGGAAGAGGTAGAGGAGGCAGAGGACTGTCAGTTGGCCGACAATCGACCGGCGCGATCACGCCCCGTTATCTACTAATGAAGCAAGTCCAGATACAGTGAGGATCTCGCTCGGGTGGACCAGGAGTAAACTATTGCGCAGAGACTGGGTGAGAACAACGTCCTTCCGACAAGCAAATACGCCTCGCCAGCGTCGGCGACGGCGGAAACAAGACAGGTCCACGGTTATATGTATGTTAGAATGACGGGAGATGAACAGATGCGAGCTAGGACCACGGAAGAATTAACAGTCTGATAAGATCTCCACGCGATACCGGAAGTGGCATTTGGTCCTTTGCATGAGTTGTGCAGTCGTTGCGCTGCGAGATCACATCACTATGCTGTGTGTAACTGGAGTCGGAAGCGTCATCTGGCAGTGGCAAATGGCTGGGGGATGTGATCCACCAGCATGGAGCAGCGGCACTGGGAGTTGGAGTGGGAGCGAGTCTAGTCTTCTTTGGGGATCGCGTGATACGCCTTTGACACTCCTGAGTCCTGACTCCTGAGTCCTGAGATAAGTCCTTCCATGCTCATTCACGTTCAGGTTCTCAGCGAGCATAGATGAGCGTGATGTATGTATTTCCCCAGTCGTCTGCTACATAGATGACGCCATACTTTCAACAAAGCATGCGCTCTACATACCTAGTCTCGCCGCTATTGCGTCTCAACTGTACTTCCACAAGCCAAAAGAAGAAAAATATCAGGCTTGAGAGACTTCTTTTGGGTCACAGTATCGTCTGGCAGTCTGTATGTAGGTACCTATACTTACAATGAAGCAACGGCATTGAACCGATGGCGCTTGAATGAAAGGAATAAGGCCATGACTCGGTAAGCGATGAATCTGTCGCAGCGGAAAGCGTACGACAAGTGCATTGACTCATGGAAAATACCTTGAGCCTTTTTAACCAAATTCTTGTGCTGCATCGTCACTGTGTCGAGGATGTTTCGTTAGGCTCGTCTTCGCTAGTAGAATCCCCGATGACGGCCATTAGCTGTCTGCGACGTTCTGCTTCGATGCGGGTAGAGCAACTGTAGCTGTGACAAGCAAAATGACGTATTGTCTGGGCCTTTACGTTGTCAGGTGTCAAAGGACATTTCGCTTGTTCTGTGAGATATGCGGAAACTTGTGGACAATGGACGTACAGCTGTTGGAACAGCTTGCTGCAGTTTCATGGTTTGATAATGAGACTCCGTTTGCCAGCTCCACATCATCGTACCACCCAGGCTATCACAGCATCATGAAGAGGAACACATTGTAAAGTACGACACGTCGCACAGGTATACCAGCACGGAAGAGGGCAGCTACGTATGAATGCAGTAACGCGATTTGCCAATTTTGACCATTTTATGAGGTCTTTATTTGACATTTGCCAATCCGACGCCATCCTTAAAACATGAGAACCAAGAAACCCATTTAAGCGGAGAAAGCATCGGGGAAACGGCGCATGTTCTCTTCCAGAGAACCGTGGTTGCTGAGGAACTGAACGTAAGCACCGTCGACCTTGACACGGCCAGCAGCCTTGCGGTCCAGGTACTCGTCGCGGCGGAGGGGGGTGAAGCCCCAGTTCTTGGAGATGATGATCTTTTGGCGACCGGGGAACTTGTACTGAGATCGGCGGAGGGCCTCCAGGGCGAGATGACGGTCTGTGAAACCATGCGGTTAGGAGACGCTCTGGCAAAGTGCGAGGTATTCAAGGTGGCAACCTACTAGAGTCACGAGTGCGAAGACTCATGATGATCTGACCAATGTTGACACGGGCAACAGTTCCGTTGGGCTTGCCCCAGGCACCACGCATACCAGTCTGCAGTCTATCGGCACCAGCGCAAGACAACATCTTGTTGATACGGACGACGTGGAAGGGGTGGGCGCGGACGCGCAAGTGGAAACCTTCCTTTCCGGAGTGCTTGACCATGTACTTGTTGGCGCAAATACGAGCGGCCTCAAGGGCCTCGGAACTCAGCTGCTCATATTCGTTGGACACCATGTGAATGCACAGAGGGAAATCGTCGACATTGGCACGCTTGCGTCCGAGATCGAAGATTCGGATCTTGGGGTCGGGGACACCACGGTTGAACCGCGACTTAGGGAACGGCTAAAAGGGAGGCTAAGTCAGTATTTTCCTTCGATGATAATTTTCGACCACAGATCGCATTTGACTGATTGACTCTCGTATTTTGTTTCGAAGCGTTTGCTTCTTCACCGTCTGGTCGGATGTTGCTTCGCATGGCAAGGGAAATTGTTCAAAGCAGCCCAAAATTGGCGCTCGGGGTCGCGATGCATAGTCTCACCTTGTTCTTGCAGTACCGGTAGCAACGAGCGGGACGACGGGCCATCTTGTCGGATTTTCCTGGTGATCCTTAGGTTGGTGTTGTGGTAGTGGCGAAGTGAGGCCGTCCGAGGAGAACTTGAACCACCTTGTTCGTAAAACCCACCACTCTGATTTCAAAGCAACTTTCTGGCAAGCCTGGAGTGGTGCCTTTCGCCTAAATTTCGGCACTTTAGGGCTGCAGTGGGCCACGAACCGAGCTTGATTGGCAAACCCGTAAAGTGTGACCCACCTGTAGCCAACATCGGGAGAATATTCAGCAACAATTCTGTCACGAATCGAATTTCCATTTTCCCTCAGCACCGCCAAGAACTCGTCAAGTCGCCCAGTCGTCTCAACGCCGGAAATCATCACAATGGCCCCTGTTAAGAAGTCCAAGAAAGATGCGAACAGCATCAACTCCAAGCTTGCCTTGGTGATGAAGTCGGGAAAGGGTACGAATCTCGCTTTGCCGTCAAAATTGCTTGGCCGACCAGTGCGGTTTGGCCTCTCAAACCGGTCAAAGAGCACTTGATGCCACGCTGAATCCACGTTATCATTCGGAATTCGTATGCTAACACGGATCCTAGTCACTCTCGGATACCGTTCCACGTTGAAGGCACTGCGGTCTGGCAAGGCCAAGCTCATCATCATTGCCGGTAATACCCCACCTCTGCGCAAGTCAGAGCTCGAGTACTACAGTATGCTCTCCAAGGCCCCGATCCACCACTTTTCGGGTAACAACGTAAGTTGAAATATCCCCTGTGTCTGAACATTCGAGGCGAAAACGTCGTCGTGCTTTCCCCGTAATGCAACATGTTACATTTGGTTGGTCTTCTCTCTTCTTTGCCGAGAGATATCACCCAAGGGATCTGCCCAGAGAAGAAGTCTGATCCAGACTTTGGAGGGTTCACTTATGCTTACGCAAACGTTACCACAGATTGAGCTGGGCACTGCCTGCGGCAAGCTCTTCCGCTGCTCCACCATGGCCATTCTGGACGCTGGTGACTCCGACATCCTCAGCGACCAACAGGCATAAATTGGCTAGTTGGTTTTGCATTGTATGGCGTTCCGGGGGAATAACGGGTTCTGGCACTGTTGGAATCGCACGACAGAAGCTGTGCAAGCTTGTGAGGGCACAAGCTCACACAGCGAGCACAATACTACGAGACTTGCCTACGCCCCTTTTGCACACAGATACTCTGTAGAACAACGACCAATGAGCGAAGAGAAGAAACGACCATGTCATGTTTGTGATTGTTATGCACTAAATTCCTTTCATACATGCAATGATCTTGGGTGACCTTAGGGTTAGACAAGTTTTTTTTAAGGGAACCCCGTTCTTCCCATCTCCTTCAGCTCTGAATGAAGGTCCAGCTGTTCCTCCAATGGCAATGTTGTAGCCTTGTAGGCTGTGCTGCTAGTCGTAGTCACCCGAGCAGCTGGTACAATCAGCAGGAATGCAACTCAAATGCATTCAAAATAGCAACTGATGGTCATCATTACATCTCGCCACCGCTGCGTTCATCGTTGAAGATACATACATACCTACCTCTCTAGGTAATTCTGGCTTGGGCGTCCCACACAGGGAGTACCTAGGTAGGTATGTAATGGAAAATGAGTTGGTGCGGATCTTATGTGTCTTGACACCACGGAATGATCAAGACTGCGTAATGTGTCATATGTACATTGCGCAGAATTTGAAGGCCAGACGTGGCAGGTCACGGGTTGAGGCCTTGCTAGGTCGCCGTGTTAGCGTCACAACATGAAGTCTCAAGTGCCATCCCATTTGCCACGACATTTTGCATCAATTGTTCCCTAGCGATACTAATGAACCAAAGTAATGCAATTCCAATCGCAAACATAGATCAGAGTAAGCCAGCAGAGGGTAGGAATAGGATGCTTGATCCAGTCGTTCGCGTGGTGGACGTTGTTACCCACTGTAGCAGCAAATCGGCAGGCAAGTACCTAAACACATTGGAAGCCTCTTCGCAAAGAGTCTTCTCCAGACTCCGACGAGTGAAAGCAGCCAGTCAGCCAGTCATTCATCAGTTAAAAAGCCCCGGAAGAACAAGTGGGAAAAAAACCCCCAGACATCTGGACAAAGACGGAGTGTCCCCGGCTGTTCAGTTGTCGGGAGTCGGGACGGCCGACAAACGGGGCATCATGTTAAGCTGTTATTGTCCGCACCGTGTTTCACCAAGGATACCGAGACCAAGCGAGTTTGGGATCACTGGCAACGTGGTCGCTACTGAATAGGTATGTATTGAACTGCTGGTCCTGCGTCATTTTTTTGATTGCAAGAAACACAACACAACAAGAGCAATGGTTTGATAAATTGATCCACATGACCCTTCAAGAATGTGTCAAGACTCGAGAGGAAGTTCGAACTTCGAATGCTTTTCGGGATCTCCCTGGAACTGCACGCCATGTAGGGATGGATGTGCAGAGCTCAGTGCGACAAATTAGTACGGAGTATGTTTCTGCGGGTTGAACAAGTGATGGCTCATTACATTTCATTGGGTATTTACTACCTATTCATAGAGATTGATGAGGGTGATTGTGCCATGACTTCGTCTCAGAAGTGCGGATGTCCAAGCGCAGCGAGAAGCGGCACAAAGCACGAGGACCGGCGTCAGGTCCAGGTACGGCTCAGTACGACGCCACACCCGCGGAGTGGGCGAAGTCGTTGGTATTAGACTGTAGTACAGTTGTATCGGCCCTGAGAGCGTGGCGGCAAGTGCCTGGGCCCTGATGCAATGCCTTTGTCCAGCGAAGCCAACGAGCGCCACACGCCAACCTTGACTGAGGATCAAGCATCCCTGAGAGGCGGCTGCAACACTTGACCCCAGTGATTCGGTCGCCTCGAGAACGACTAGCACCCTCGGCAAACGCTCCTCTTGTGGCGGTGTGCTTGAGGGTTCACCTCTTTCCTATTCATCTATTCTTCCAGATCCCTCTCTTTCTTCCATTTTCCTACATTACGAGATTCCGACTCTTGCGCTCAATTTTATTACACACGAATATGTCGACCGCGGCCAAGAAGCCGCCTTCTGGCGGTGTAGGACGAGTCGCTGCTGAATCATCGCCCCCTTCACCCACTACCCCCCAGTCACGAAGTACGACTCCGAAGCCATCAATCCCCGTCTTGGGACGCACGCGCACAGGATCTATCCGAAACGGCGCTCCCGTGTCTGCTCGCGCCGCTGCTGTACGTAGAGACTCATCTGACTCCCGGGCGGAGGCAGTTTCGGCTGTCGAGGACCTGCAGCAACGACTCCAAACGGAGGAAAAGCGGTCAGAGCAACACAAGGCACAGGCCGATGTACTGCAGTCAAAACTGGATGAGGCCCTCAAAGATGCTGCCAAATGGGAGGAACGGCTTCACGAACACGAGGAGCAGCTGGAGGCGCTCCGCCTAGAGAAGAAGGATGCCACTCGTCAGATCAGGGAGATGGAGACGATATACGAAGCGGAGCGGAGCGCCATCCTCAAAGAAAAGGAGGAACTCGCCAACAGAGAAGAAGAAATGCAGACGGTGATTCAACGATTGAAAGACAGTCTGGCGCAGAGAAACAATGATGATGAGCCACGACAATCAAGATCAGGTACTACCCCCCTCTCGACTCGACATCTGATGGCTTAATGTGTTACGGCGCCGCTAACTACGTTTTCCCTTTCTTCCACAGTGAATTCAACACCGTCTCTCGATGGTGGCAGCTTCGCACCTCCGTCCTCGATACAACGAAGCGACTCGCGAAATAATTCTAAACTAATTCTGCAGAAAGACAAATTGATTGAGTCCTTGAGGCTGGAGCTTGCCGAGGCACAGATCAAGCTGGTTGAGACCGAGAACCAGGGTGGTGGCAGGCTGCAAGAAGTCGAACGCCTCCTCATGGAAGCTCGCATGGCCAACGCTCGCCTTATGGAGGACAACGAGAGCTATCAACTGCTCCTTCAGGAGAAGACTCTTAAAGGGGATTTTGGCCAGAGCGACTTTAGCTACATGAGTACCGGGGCAAACCAGGATGCGCTCAACGCGCTCGAAGGCAAGACGGCGGGCTCGAGCCTGGCGGATGAGCTGTCTAGTGCGACCGAGGCAGAGGGCGGCGAAAACTATCGCCGCCTTGAGGGTGATCTCAAGTCTATGAGGGAGCAGAACAAGGCGCTCACGCTGTATATTAACAAGATTATCGAGCGTCTGCTGCAGCACCAGGACTTTGAATCCATCCTGGATCAGTCCGGGGAGGTCAAGACTGGACAAGTCAACACAAACAAGGAGCTGCCTGCGGCACCGGGAACGGACTCTGCAAACACGAATTCGTCGTTACTTCAGCGCGCTAAGACAATGGCCGTCGGTCCTTCAAAATCGAAGCCACGACCTTTGTCATTCATGCCATCGGCCGCGAACTCGGCTCACACCGATCCAGAGACCGCACCGAGCATTCCTATTGGGAACCTCGGCCGATCTGCGAGCACACGACGGACCATGACCCGACCTCACAGCGAGCAGTACACTGGAGCGTCTAGTCTTGTCAGCCAAATGTATCGTGATGGTCCCGTCTCGCCGCCGCTCCCTTACAGGCACTCGCAGTCGTTCTTCTCGCCTCCAAGCCAGACCAGCAACCCTAACGTGGCGGCCCGCTATCCCAGCGGAAGTCAAGCCTCTTCCGGCAATTTCCCCGGTATGAGAAGTGAGACCTCAAGTTTGAGCGGAGAGTCTGGAGAATTCTCAACATCCACTCCGCCGTCTCAGTCGCCTCCCCGGTCACACAGCGATAAGCAAACCACGTTTTACGGCGGCAAACCCCGTCCCCTGCGACTGGTCCAGGAGAATCAGGATGTAGTCAAGGACGGTGGTAACAACAATAGCAAACGACAGACTTGGTATTCAGGATGGGGCTGGGGCGCTAAAAAAGACGAAGCCCAACCTGGAGGAGCTGGTGCCGCCGCCACCAACGCAGCAGCCAGCACCGCCATCACCGCAAATTCTGCTATCCCAGAGTAAGCTGACGAAGATTTTGAGCAAAACATGGAGATGAATTGTGCCAAACAACTCTGTACATGTGGCCTTTTTTTTTCTTTTGTTTACACACACGCACATATGTACTAGACGAATGTCGACGCTGCTGGAAACTGCGGAAACCTGGGGACCCTTCATGGCGTCATGGTGTCGTTCATGGGATTCTTTCAGTTAAGCCGGGGCGGTGGGCAGCAATGATTGGGGGAGTGACAGCATGTAATATTGGCCAACACTTTTCTTTTTTTTCTTATGGTTTTGGTTTTGTTTTGTTATTCCTGGCATGAATGGGCATGAAAACATGAATTTGGCGGATGGGGAGGATGATTGCGGTATGAAAAGAAGAGAGAAAAAAATGACCAACCATGTAGATGTTGGGGATTGGGTTCGATGACATAGCAAGAGAGATGAGGCTGCTTGTTTTTTTTTTTTTTAATATT
>QEQW01000067.1:0-69771 GCA_004016085.1 Claviceps quebecensis
GGGGTACCCGCTCGCCAACGGCCCCAAATTCCATATATCATCACAAATCAGATCCCCATGCTCATAACGCAACAATTCCTTCGGTATAGCATCAAACATGGGCCGGTACGCATCAGAAAGCCCCCACGAATGCAAAAAGTCAGTCCATCGGACATGGAACGGCGGCGCGGGCTCAACCTCTGCCGTAGACGGTGCAGGCTTGACGCCCCTCTCGGTGAAGCACCCGGCCACCTTCATCCACAGCGCCTTATCCTTGAGCTGGTGAATGGCAATGGCGTGTTGGCCGTGTAGCGCGTGCGACTGGGCGTAAGGATGTGTATCCGCCCGGGCGTAGGCGGTTCCGTCGCCGCGCGCGTCGGTATCGTCGTAGTCGAATTTTTCTTCGCCGCTGAGGTTCACGAAATGGGCCCGCTCGTTGGCCTTGTGCATGAGGATACCGACGGCGGCGTCTTCGCCGGTGACGACCTGGTAGCGGTCCTGTAGTGTGACGAGAAGCTGGATCATGTCCCAGGTCATGGTGTACATGGATCCGTGGGCAAAGGTGTTGTAGCCGCTGTCGGAGAAGTACAGCTGCCCGATGACGGTGCGGTTTACGGAGGCGGCATAGGTCGAGCTGTGGCTGCTACTGCTGCTGCTGCTGCTGCTGCTGCTGCTGCTGCTGCTGCTGTTGTCGTTATTGGAAAGCCTAGGGAGCAGATATCGCTGCCAGAACGCAGGCGCATTGAGCCACAAATCTGTGTCGAGCTTCGTGACGAACTCGTATCGCTGGCCACTGCGCAGCAGCCACTGGTAGAACTCGAGCGTCTTGACTGTATTCGCGGTCACGTCGTCCTCGACCAGGTGATCCAGTACAATCATGTCGCCAAAGGTCCGGTTCTCGTAGCGGACCGTCTCCATCCAGGCCGGCCCCGGGTTTGACACGACGAAGCGCGGCACAAAGGGCACATGTCGGAAGAGGCGCATCCAGGTCGACCGGATCAGCATTCTTCGCTCGACGTCCTGAGCGGCGCAGATGACGGCAGCCAGCCAGGGTCGCGGAGAAGAGTCCGATTCATGATACGTTTTCGGCCGATGGGGCTGCAGAGGCGAGTCGGGAAAGGGAAGCAGCGTCTGCGGCGGGCGACGCAGGCCCGACGTGTCGTGATCGTGGACAATGGTCTCAATGGTCCATGTCCGAGGCGCACGAGAGGGTAAAGCGCCGAGGTAGACGACCAGGCTGAGAGCGAAGCAGATGGCCAGAAGAGCCAGTCGGACATGACGCCGCGATATGCGCTGCTGGAGGGCCGACCTTGACCATGGCCGGGGAGGTGCAGGATCGTGCATTGGACGAGACAAGAGAAAACACAGAGTCAATACAACGGTCGACGAGGTTTGGCCTCTGCATTGGGGTCACGGGGCAGGCTCTTTGTTTATTGTTTTTTATTGAATTATTTTCAACGATTGTTTACCTTGAGAGTCTGTACGTAGTCGGTCTTAAAGTTCTACTACATTAGGTACACTATTTACATACCTCATACATACTACTTCCCCATCCCTTTGCTCTCCATTCCCCATCCATTTCCCTATGCAATCCCTCAGCCATTCCCCGTGTGCATTTCTCCATTCTTCATTCAACTCCAGCTCTGCCAGGTACAATTATGTATGTACATACCTACAGTACCTGGTATGGTTCCCCGTTCCCCGTTCCTCGTTCCAACTTCCCTGGCTTCCTCTTCTTCTTCCTCCCTCGCCCGAATTACTCCACAGGCCAAGGGGGAAAAGGTTCAGGCCGCGCCGTCGTCAATGCCATTCCCCAATGAACATTGAAAACGCAGAGCCGTTGATGGGCCCGGGTAGCCCGGATCTAGTCCGATGCCAATCCTGAGCACTTCGCACCGATGAGCCAATTAGGAAAGCACGCGGAATCCAACAGCCAAGGCCCGCCCTTCTTAGCCTCGCCGAGCCTTGTTTAAGTTGTTTTCCTGTCAAGGTTCCTCGTTGCCACGCGATCCAAGCGTTTCCCGCCGACCGTCCACCAAATTAATGTTCATTACACCAAGAAAGAACCGTCTAATAAATCTCTTTGGCCACGTTGTGAGTGCTCTGGTCCTACTGGCACCAACAAACAAACTACCTAAGGCACTGTACATACATCGCAGCTTGTTCTGTTCCCAACGCAGCTCGAGGCGCTATGTACCTGGTACCTAGGTAGGTAGAGCCCCATAATCTGACGTTGCCGGTCTTGGCCTTCAGGGACTTCCGGAACAAGCTGCTACGGTCCCTGACGTTGTCAACAGTCGCAATCAAGGCCACCTGAGATCTTTCCATCAATATGTTGCTTCGTTTCGTCTTGTGAAAGCTTCACGAAGGCCAATTCGCCCGCGAGCATAGCTACAATCAGTCATCATGTCCGCAGGTGCATGCTATCCACCGCATGCAGACCGTGGCCAATGGGGAGTACTTCATGAGATTGTCGAGCGAAACTTTGGGTGAACATTTGCCAGGCTCTCGTTTTACATGCCTTTATCTCTCTATCTCTACTCAAGTCCCTTGATTTTCCGGGGAAAAAAATGGAAATCGATGAGCTCGAACATGTGCTCACTGCTGAGACGGTGATACGGTAGTGAAGAACGTGGCCCGTCATTGCAAGTGTATACATTGTCCGTCTTCACATTATCGAGTAAAGCCTCGAGTTGGGGTCCCCGTCTTTCATTCAATCTAGGTGTTGTCGTGAGGTTCCTTCCATGCAGGATATGACGTATCGTGTGTAGCCACGACATCTGATTCTGTTGCACAAAAGAGTACACTGTACCGGTTGGGTGTCACAGCAGAGCCTCCTACACACCCTCCGAGAGCATCTCTGCCTTATTGGAATTTGGTGGTAAAAGAACAACCACAACCAGTGGATCATTTATTAGAAAATGACAAAAACGCAACATCACAAACATGAGCTCATCAAAGCATACCCAAATTCCAATCTCATCTGCACCAGTGAGCACTGAGCAAGGCTTGTCCCTGCTAATAGAGCATCTATTATACAAACCAGGCCGTCCATCTTCCCCGCACTCTACACATTCGGCTGAAACGCAGGAGTGAGGTTATTCTGGCCCGGCACACCAGTCTCCTACATACTTTGAAGAGAAAGAAAAACAGTGTTTTTTTAAAAGAGAGAATCCGACATTTTGAAGAGGCAGAATCAGTATGTGGACTGTGGGCTCTCTTGTGTCCGGCATCGTGGCCCTGGGGCTCTGCCTGCTCATCAATCAAGGCATCCGGGTAAGCTCTGAACCTTGATCCCAACTTGAAAAGACGACTTCACAAGAAATTTCAGACACGCCAGAAGACTTACACAACATACAGACGATTCGTGTGGCGTTCGATGCGCAGCTTGTCCAAATCCCCGGGCCTGTTGTCTCGCGCTTCACCAGCCTAATTCTCAAGATCAACACGCTACGAGGCCAGCGAACGAGATACATACATTCACTACACCAACAGTACGGTACGGTAGAGGATAGCCGGAGTCGCTCCTCTTGTTCTTCCCAACGTCTCTGATGTGCTCGCATGCTTCCATGTTCCCTATCTGCATATCACTTGGCGAATCCTACCCCGACTTATAAACCCAGAGAAACGTTGTAAAAACTAACTTCAAAGACAGGCCCCTTCGTGCGAGTCGCGCCCCGAGAAGTCTCCATCTCAGACTTGGATTCCGTGCGACAGCTTCACAGAATCGGCACCCCGTTCCGGAAAGCCGCTTGGTACAAGGAGGTCACGCGGCAACCCCCCGACGACCAGTGCACCGTATTCGCAATCCAGGACCCCCGCCAGGCCTCCGCGAGGAGGAAGCTATTCCAGCGGTCTGCCACACGCGCGGCTGTCCAGCAGTGGGAGCCCGTGGTAGCGCGCCTCGCGAACCTGACCGTGCAGAAGATCAAGAGAGATATCTCCGTGAAGGGAACGGCAGACGTGGCGAAATGGTGGTCCATGATGGCGGCAGATGTATTGACGTCACTAGCTTTCGGGGAGTCGTACCGCATTGTGGAAACAGGACAGGTGAGCATAAGCAAGACGAGCATAAACAACAAACACCCAAGAGTAAAAAGAAGAAGAAGAAGAAAAAAATCTTGGAAGTAAAGAGGCATGGAGACATGGTCATCAAGAGCACTCGTCGCTAATTCCCACCCCCTACTCTCTTGAGTCTTACCCCGAACCGTGCAGAGACCGGCTCTCATCACAGATCTCGAGGCAATGCCCTTTCTGAGCACACTGCAGCTCGAAATACCATGGTTGTGGCCTCTCATGATGAGCAGGCTTCCCCTTCCTGGGCTAGGAACACCAGCAGTCATCCTCGGACGGATCCAAGACTACGGCTCCATCGCGGTTCGCAACGCCAAAGAATCGTCACAGAGGGGCATCAAGACGCTCTTCTCGGAGATGCTGCCCCAAGAAGATAAGCAGGAACAACAGTCCCTGTCCGACACGGTCATTGCGCTGGAGAGCATCAATCTCATCTTCGCGGGCGTGGACACCACAGCCACGGCGTTGACGTACCTGGTCTACGCCGTGCTGCGGGAAGATGCCATCAAAGAAGAACTCGTGCACGAGCTGGCCGCTTGTTCCGACGACGCCAGTTGGGACGAATTAGAACAGCTTCCGTTCCTGCATGGGGTCATTCAGGAGACGCTGCGTTTGTATCCGCCCGTTCCGGCTACTTTGAGGAGGGAGGTTCCTCCAGAGGGGGCCCTACTCGGGGGATATGTCATGCCAGCGGGAATCACTGTTGGAGCACAAGCGTATACACTACATCGGGATCCGGCGATATGGGCCAATCCAGAGCGGTAAGTACTTTTGAAAATCGCCGCCTCTCTACCTATCTAGTTTTGTTGGGCCGCTTCTTGTTGTTGATTCTATGATTCTACCATGGATGCAGTCTTTCTCTGTCTGTCTGAAGCCACCACAAAGGCGCAAGTGCATGCGACTCACAATGCCATCCAACAGATTTGATCCTCGTCGATGGGCGAATCCTACACCTGATATGAACGCCGCTTTCATGCCCTTTGGCGGAACCGCACGCAGTAAGTTACGGCGTCGGCATGATTTAATCTCGATTCTCGGTAGAGCGCAAAAAAACACAGAAACATCTTACTGACGAAATGCTTTTTTCTTTTTCTTTTTTTTTTTCTCTTCTTTCGACATTGACAGCATGTCTTGGCCAGAATCTCGCTCGGCTGGAACTTCTGCATGCCACGTCTCGGTTTTTCCGACACTGTCCGCATGCTGTCCTGTCCTGTAATACGACGCAAGAGGACATGATCATGCTTGATTACTTTGCGGGCTGGCCGAAAGGCGGCAAGTGTGAGATGACGATGGCATGATGATGGAACACGGGCTGATCGCATTGGAGATTCCTAATGGGGCGTTGGGAGCGAAAATCACAGGATGCATGATGGCCACATGGCACACACACACACACACACACACACACACAACGTAGCGGGCGGGGCTGTGAAAACGTCCTGCTTTATCTTGATGCGGGATTTGAAAAGGATCGTTTGAAAGATAGGTATTGTAGCTCCGAAGGCGCGGGTTGGGCAGAAACGGGAAGCTCGATCGGATGAATTGCGTACGTCCTTGAGAAGTTGAGTGGGTGACGGCGGAGTAGCCTCCGAGAATGTAACAGTCTACTCAGTAGGAGTACATAAACACGACTACGTACCTACTTTAGTCGTCATGATCCATCTGGTTGCACAAAGACACGCCGTGTTCAACTGCTACATGCAGCAGAGTGCATTCAGCCTCTCGATGCAGCCCACACAAGCAAAGAGCGGCAAGCCAGCTGTGTATTCCTGCTGGCGTTACTGACCGGTCGAGTTGTGCTGCCGACCGTGTAGAAGTCTCGACCGCAGGACTACTGTACGTTTCCCTGTGTTGTGTTGTTGGGCAGACGAGTCAACAATATGGCCTTTATCTACATCAGACACGGCACCAAGATAGAAAAAGATAAAAACATGGCCTCGCCTACATCAGGCAATGCGACCGAGCCGGGGTTCCATAGGTTCTTGTATCATTACCTCCAACGAATCGTCCACGCGGGGGCCTGGCGATTTGTTGTTCTCCTAATCTAATCCTCATCCCACCTCTGACATATATCTCACTTTTGTCTTCCAAATCGTCCACGCGGGGGGCCTGGCGTTTGGAGACAATCATTCTTCCACCACTTTCCCGCATCACTCTGCCTCGAAGTCGCCCTCACAAGCCTAGCAGATAGCTAGGGAGCTTGCTCGGCTACCAGATCCAGATCCTGCGGCACCTCCAGCGGCTCCAAGAAGCTCCATCCCAGGAGCCAGTAGTGGCATCCGGCACTACACCATATCAGCCCTTCAGCGCCTTCCCACAACATCAACATTAGACCGGGTTCACCACAGCCGTGCCAAGTGCTGCTTCTACTCGACTATCTCGGCACTTCAACACTTCCAACAAACTCCCGCACCCGGAGCAAGTCCAGCAGCCGCAGCATCGCTGCACCTCCGCAGCAAGTCGGCAGTAACACACAGACCCCTCGAGAAACTGCAGCCATGAGCGTACCACGCAGCGGTCTAGGGAGGATGCTCTTCCTCCTAGACGTGCCTGGCGTAGTTGAGCTCCCGGACGGGACCATATTCCCGACCGGCAGTGGCAATCCAGCGTTCCGTGTCATTTTCCGGTCAAAAAGGGCGTTGCGAACCCCCATGACTGAAATGAGCGTCGGACGGGCGTTTCTCAACGGCGACATCGACGTCGAAGGTGATCTGAGCACTCTGTTTGACGCCCGAAACAAACTGCGCGACAAGGTGCCGTTGCGCCAAAGGTTGCGATATGTTTGGGACAGCCTGTGGACTACAAGGCGGGCAAATTTCCGACTTATCCGCTCTCATTACGGCCGTGATGAATCCTTCTACCTCAGCTTCCTCGACAAGCGGTACCGGCTCTACTCCCACGCACTGTTCAAGTCCCCCACAGATAGCCTGGAAGATGCGGCGGAGAATAAATTGGAGGCCATCTTTTCACAACTAGGACTCCAAGAAGGGACGCACATCCTGGATATAGGCGGAGGTTGGGGCGGTGTTGCCCAGTACTGTGCCTCGCGAGGCGTTCGTGTGACCACCATTACACTTGCAGAGAACGGCGCCGACTATATTCGAAACCTCATTATAGAGAACGATTTACTTGCGGAAGTACGTCTCGAGGATTTCTTCGACCATGAACCTGCTGAGTTGTATGACCATGCCGTGTCACTGTCGTCGATAGAGCACATGCCGGATTACAGAAGGTTTGCCCGCAAAGCCTGGGACCTTCTGAAACCAGGCGGAAGGCTCTATCTCGATAGCTCGGCAGCCGTGGAGAAGTACGACGTGAGCGCCTTTGCCCGCGATTACATCTGGCGCGGAACGCACACATATATGACAGTGCAAGATGTAGTAGCGGAGCTGCTGTACCACGGCTTCGAACTGCTGAGGATAGAAGGGGAGACGAAGAATTACCATCTCACGATGCTAGAGTGGGCGCGACGGCTGGAGGAAGCAAAAGACGCCATTATTGCCGGTTGGGGAGAGGAAACGTATCGCCTGTTCCGCTTAATGTTGTGGGGGGGCCAGCATTCGTTCAAGGTGAATGCTCTGCAGGCATACCACCTTCTTGTACAAAAGACGAATTCACGAGGGCCCCGCCCGTCGAGTTTACGGCGGTTTGTCAGGAAGTTTTCCGGCTGACGGGTTCTTTTGCTTCTTGAATTGTTCCTAACGATGCAGGGGATCTATTAGTTTTTGTAATGCGCAGAGTTCATGATCCAAGCCGAGGGAAAGAAGGAGCGGGGGGATAGCGATGCTACACACAAATTCAGTGGTTTCTTGTCTGTTTTGAATACTAGCCCTGCCAACTCGGACAGCTGCCGTTGCCGTACTCGATATACGAGTGGTGCCAAGATACCGAAGTGTAAAAGGAAGGAGTTTGAGGTCAGAGGTCTGCTGTCAAAGTTCTGCAAAGAAAGATGAAGCCTTGATGTTTCTGTGAGAGTCTTAGCTAGCTGCTCATACTTAGCCTGGCATCAACTAGATTAAACTCACAGATTTCACGTCATCCACTACTTTGATTGATTCGTCTGCGCGTACGTCACTTTGGGGTCTCTGAAGCCGAAAGATACAGCAGATAATGAATGTAGCTTGGAAAGAGAATAACATCAGAGGCGCCAGTATCTAGGCGTTTCCTATTTGTTGGCTGCCGAGAAAGCGTCACGCTGAGAGTCACGAATGAGTCAACGACCATATGTGCGAATGAGTGTCGGCGTCGATGAGTTGAAAAATCAAGGTTGAAGAAAATCATGCCAGGAGCGACGGCACCTGGCCATATTTATACACATGTGCAACGCGAGCTTGTCCGGGCTTTCGGAACAATGGTCTCTGAAAGGCCGTTCTCAGGATGATTATGCCATTGGTGATATTGGCTTGGGTGGGTGAGATTGAGGCCACGAATGACACTCAAGTGCGTCAGCTATATAAGTCTTATCCAGAAGCCGGCCATGCTGGTCACTGGTGTTCTCGGGAGTTGGGCGACTTCCACTCTCGGGTGTGCTTGACGAGTTACTTCGAGAATTTGCGCGACATTCTATGTGTCCTCTGGAGAATTCGAGTGCCCATCATCATGCAGTCTTTGTCAAGTTGGGCCGCCGTATCTGGTCGAGTCTGGTGTCTGATGATGCCTTGGTCGTTGTGGTCGCGGATGGGTGTCCCTCGGATAGCAACGGAAAGGACGACCCCGCGTGGCAGCCACCCAGTGGCGCCCATCAAATTGCTCATGGGGCGCCGTTGTCGTACTTCGTCCAATCACAGCGGCTCATGCACACCCCTCGGCTGACCCCTGGGCTGACGGCTTGGATTGGTTGCTTGATGCTTCCAAACCCGCCCAGGAAAGAAAGGACAGCCATCAGACAGCCATCATCGACCTCATCCAGACGCTACTGACGCTTGGCTCTGCAAATCCTCCCGCCGCGAACCTAGACCCTGTGATCAATCCAGTTGAAATTGCGTGCAAAGTCCAGACACAGCTTTCGAGCAGCTCTGTATCCCATGTCATCTTGAATTCGCACCCTCGTCCGTTCAAGTAACTCAACGACCGCTCCCCAAGCAGACGCTGCTCTCGCTTTGCCGTCGCTCGCTGTTGCCCTTACTTATATCAGAGTACAGGGGTCGGTCGACACGCTTTCCGATTTTTGACCTCCTTATTTCTTCTTCTTGCATCTTTGCCCAATTCGCCAGACCGCGACGCCCGATACCCGCGATCAATCCGCCGCATTGTCGAGCCTACAGGACGCAGCTGTGGGGTTGTCAGAGTCGTTCTCCAAGTTGGACAGCGGCCACGATCTGGACATCACGACTCAGGGACGCGACGATACATCCACGGCTGTGACGGGAAACGACGCCGACCGACCGCCACCGCCGCATTATCCTGTCTCTGAGGCGCCATCTTCCTCTCGTCCTCCGCCCTTTTTCTCACTCTTCACGCCGCTCCACGACTCTATTGTTGGCGAAGCGTCCGAAAAGCTCGTCGACACCGCCTTACCTGCCGAGCCCTGTGCATCCGGATCCGTAGCTGCACCAGCTTACTCCCGCAGTCCGCAGCCTGAGCCGAACTCGTCAGGGGCTTTCCACGACCCTGGAGGCGAGGCCAAAAGCGCCCTCCTTCGCGATACAAAAGCAGAGTCTAGTCGAAAGGACGACGACGCAGAACCGCCCCCCGCGTACGAAGAGGGCGATAGTCCCCTTTCAGCATTCACATACATCATGTCAGCCGCCGGAGGAGCCGCGAGTATCATTACTCAGGTCCAGCAAGGAGGGGCGCCCATAAATGCGATTGGTGGTAAGATGACTTGCCACATGGAAATATGGAAAAAGAAGAGAGCGACGTAATGCTGTTTTGGTGATGATGAGGATGATGTTTTTGGATGAAGACTAAAAACGACTGCATCGCAGATGTTGCTGCCGACGAGACGATTTGCATGGACGTTCGGTGAGTAGACGATGGCACTTCTATTGGTATGATTGAGAGGTTGCAACTGACACTTGGCCAGGGGTACTCGATTTGTCCTGTCACGAGACGAACTGCTGACACTACCCGAATTTGTGCTTCTGTCACTATTTCCTAATGGCCTATTTCCCGAGGGCCATCCAAACGGATTCAACGAACAAGAGGCCGTGCAGGTTGATGTACGTTGCTACGAACAGAATCCCAGGAATTGATAGTGTCCTTATCTACCTGACCAATACTAACAACACCCCATGTAGTACGATCCGGCGTCCCTACAATATATGCTGGACTTCTTTAGAGAGGTAGCCCAGTCGATACCTGTCGATTCTTCGCTCAGCAGTACCAGTAGTTCGCAAGATGATGACGACGCCATGTCGGTGGAACCGCTCGTGTCGCGAGATGATTCTTCGAAACGTGCCGGCATCATCGTACTAAGAGAAGACTTGGACTTTTACGTCATTCCGCCACGGGCAGACATCACCCAAGCAGAGATGATGGCAATAAAGCGTGCCGCTGGTCAGGCGCTGCAAAAGCAGGGGGGGATCTTTTCTGGTCTGAAACGCAGTGACGAGCCGGGGACTACAGAGTCGCATCTTATTGAGATGCTGACAGCAGGGTAAGTCTGTCCCAGGTGCCAAGGCCGTTTTCCCTTTTCCTTGTTCTTCCCTTCTTTTCTGTCCTCCTTTCATTTTCTTTCCTTCTTCTCCTTTCTTGACTCATTCTATTTCTCTCCTCATCTTCCTTGTCTCTCTGTCTGCAGTCTATTTCGTTGAGGATACTTTTGCGTTACCCCTGTTGATCATTCTGATATGCTGACACGTCGTCTCCTCAGGGGCTTCAACCACGACGACACGTGGGGCCACCGAGCTGGAGAGCCCAACAAGGCCGTCATCTGCAGCCTGGCCCTGGCCCGCCTACGCAGCGACATCAAGGGCAACGAAATGGGCACAAGCGCCGTGGGCATGGCACAGAAGCTCCTCCTGTTTTGGAGAAAGCCTGCCCGGAGATGCTGGTGGGAGGGCATTGACCTGACCGACATTGAGGGCGTCGAGGGGAAGCTCAAAGTATGGATCCGGCGTGTATGGACGCTGGAGATGAGTGTCCTTGGACTTCGCTAGCCTTATTGCTCTTTAATTTTGTTCTTGTCCTATCTAGTCTTACCCCCTTTTCTTTGTCTTATTCGTGTTGGTATTTGTGAAAAACGGGAGGCAAAAACGGTTACCTGAATCGGCCAGCGTGAAAGCAGCACAGCATCAATTCTTTTTTTTATACACATATATCTACATATATGTACACTTATTTCCATTCCTGTTCATTTTTCGCCCCATATATCAGTCTGTTTGTTCTTTTGTTTCGACTCATGGATGTAGTAGAATTGCCACGCGGATGAAAGGCTTCATATTCAAGTCAAGATGTTTCTTGGAACCGGCTCCCAGACTTCCGACGGCCGGGTCGTTCATTTTTAGCATTTTCTTCACCTGTGTCCTAGGGTTGAGCGTGCCAACAAAGTGAGATCTGCCCTTGTTTGTGTTCAGCCTCACTGCTGTTCTTCTTACTTTCCTAGTTCTTTTTCTTTTCGTGTTCTGTTTGCTCCTTTTCATCGGGTCTTGCGAGCTTAATTAGTCTGCATGTTGCAGCCCGGGTAGACAGCAGAGAGCATGGGATTACTTCTAATGTAGTGCTTGTCAACACATCAAAGGAAATGGTGGAAAGCCATTGGCTCGGATGGGGGGGTCAAGGTTGGTATTGGTTGGCATTATTGTGCCTATTCGCACCTATTGTACCTGAAGCGCACACACACTACAATAGACATAGGTGCCTCCGCTCGTTAGATACCTAGGTAGATGGACTACCAGGATCGTCTTCCGTCCGTTTTTGCTTCAAAGTTTTTTTCCTGCCCCAATCAGACTGCTTCGCCTTTTCGTTGCCTCTTCCTCCCGTTTTCTCCTCTCCTGCAACAGAGACACTGCCCTCTTGTTTTTTTTTTTGTTTTTTTGGCTGCACTTATTTACTCGTCAATCGACTTGACACACTCCCACTCCCCGCGCAGATTCTCTTTCCACAATGAAACCTTGTTATCCGCTCCACTAACGGCCAATACGTTGCCACTCAGGGACCAGCTGACTCTCCACACGGCGGCTTCAAAGTTGAGCACCTTGGACTCCCACTGCCCGTTGATGGAAGGGTCAGATGTCCAAATCCGCACAGTCTTGTCCTGCGAAGCCGACGCGATATACGACTTTTGCAACACAGTCGGTGACCAGGCCACGTCACGGACCCAGTCCCCGTGACCCGCCAATGACTCGCCCTCTTGCTTATATGACTGAGAAGCAGGGTCAAAGAACCAAATCTTGACCATGTTGTCCGAACCGCCCGTGACGAACCGTCGGTTGCCCATTGAGCCCGGGGTGGGGGCACTGCTAATAATACTGCCGGGAGTCGTGGCCGGTGCCCATGAAACGGAGTTGACGCCCAGGCCGTGGGCCGAGAATGTGGCGTGGTCGACGGCCGTGTCCTTGAATTCGAGAACGCTCACGTTGCCGTCGGAGGATGCGGTGGCGAGGAGGCAGCCGGCCTCATGCGGGGACCAGGCTACCACGTTGACCGAGGCCTTGTGTTGGGAGAATTCGTAGATGCGTTGCCATTGGTTGTTCTGGCCCTGCTCCTTCCAGATGAAAACCTTGCCGTCGTAGCCGGACGATGCGAGTATGTTGCCATATTTGGGATGGGCCCAAGAGACACACCATACAGCACCTTCGTGTCTGGAAAGCAGTTAACAGATGCCACATTAGCGTTACATTCCTCTCTTTTTGTATTTTTGTGTTCTGGGATTGTTTTCGGCTCATGTCAAGCTAGCAGCAGGCTCTGGAGTGAGAACGGTTGCGTCGGATGAGGGGTGACAGTCGTACCCTTTGAGCGTCTCGATATGACGCTGTGATTCGCCGTCAATCTCGAAAATCTTGACGGTCCTGTCGCTGGAGCACGTCGCAAGCTTTCGGCCGTAGTAGTCTAAGACTGCATCATGCTATTGGATCATGGAGGTCAGTCAAGGGGTGCGCCTGGGATGGATGTCCTTCCAGCCCCAGCGGTCAACATTCCGCGAGACAAGCCTTGGTGGAAGAGCGCAGTGATGGAAACACACGTACAATCATATCATCATGACCAGAGTTGGCAATGACTTGCGCCGCCTATAGAAGAAGAAGAGGCACGTTAGCAAGACTGCGTCTTCCATTGCTCCGAGCCGGGCCGAGCTGAAGCTCCCTATTCAGCTTCTTTAGGCAGAGGATATAGCTTGACTGGTTCGTACCATGATGGGAAAAGCAGCGTGTCGGCTGGCGCCAAAAGGTATCACGGGTGATGTGAAGTAAAAGAACAGAGGCAGTCAGGGCGGAAGAGCTGCCACGAAGCAACGGGGACAACTATGCTTTGGATGCGAATTGGCGAAGCAGCGCAGGAACCTGAGTGGCCAAGCTTGTCTGCTTGTTTGCCAACTGTCACCAACCAGATGAACGGCGGGGGTGCGGCGCCGGCGACACGTGATCTGGACGCCCCGCTAGTGGGGTTCTTCGTCCCTGGGACTCCCTGCACCTTTGTTATGACGAAATGCACTTTGGCGTGCGTTGTTTTTTGCGATAGCCGCGTCTTTGGAACGAACGTGTTTTTCAAGTCCTGCCATGCGTATGCGTGCCTCCGAAAAGATCTCAGAGGCCTTTGCTGCAACTTACGGGCTGGGGGCAGTCTCAAAACTCCCAATCGTCTTTTCTTGCCGGTTCCGACGGTATGTACCTACCTAGGTTCGCAACTTCGCTTATGCCACCGCCGAGTGAGCCGCGTCTGGGGCGCCTCGGGAGGTGCCGAGGAAGGCTGAGAGCGATACATAGTCGGTGGCGCACCGCACCTCGGTACAGAAGCCGGAACGTCACGTCCACAGTCAATCTATCATCACTTCCCATCTGATGGATACTGATCCTCCGTCCCGTCTCGCATCCTGTCTTTTTTCTCCGTGTTCTTGCTTCCTTGTCAAACATTCACACGACAGAGTCAGAATATCTTGTGTTTGCTCGAGTAGGTATCACCACCTGTGTATCGCTGCTGCATCTGGTTCCTGATCGAGACCAACCCACCATTTGCGCCGAGCCGTTCGCAATCGATAGCACGCTACCATAACTCACGAGCGTGACCGTTGATATTTACAACTACGGTACTCAATCGCTACTCGATCGGGCTTGTTCGCAGCCATGGCCGACGCTTCTTGTAGCGCCCCCTCGCCGTTCAAGCGTCTCGTCGATCACCAGTCCCGCGATGTCAGTCATCACCAAGACAGACTCGTCGACCAGTCTGCCAGTCAACGTCATAGTGTATGTTGTTCCCGAATAAAGCTCATCCTGCTACTTTTCTAGACGCCGACTGACTTGTCGTGATGTGTGATACCAGCCTTTTCGATCAACTCCCCAGCAAGGCCCCGGCCCAGACAATTTCAACGCCTTCATTCAAGGCGCATCGATGCCCGGCATGCCTCATGACCCGGCCAACAGACTCGCCGTTCACGCATCGGCGCTCCAACAACCAGGCGGTCGCATGAGCTACCATCACCAACACTCGGCGCTCTCGCAACAAGCAACAGCCTCACCAGCCCCCGGTGCCCCCAGCTGGGCTACCGAATTCACCCGCTTCTCCTCTCCGCAGCACACGCAACCCTCTCCCAACATAGCTTCCCACCTACCAGTCATGCAATTAAATCAGCAGCGGCCCATGCAAATGGACCTACAGTCCGCCTTTGGTCAAGCGTTCGGCTCGCCCATGTACGGTGGCCCAGCAGCAGGACCTGGGTTCATGGATACGCCACAAGTTACCCCAGAAGCAGACTTTGACAAAGAAATGTCGCAATGGATGTCCGCCCACGGGAGGGCAGACATGTCAGAAGTAGATGCCGCCATGGACCAAATGGCGCGCGAGCTAGAACTCAACGAAGCAACCCTCCCAGCCGACGCTGAAATTGCCGCCGCAGCAACACCAGCCACGGCCAGCGAAATAGAAACCCCCGCCTGTGTACGATACAGCGACCTCGGCACCCCCGAGATTGCCAATCTCTCCCTTCAGGACGCATCTAGCGAGCAAATCCCCGTCAACGCACCAGTGGAAGAAGCTGTCCATGACGAGAATAATAACGTGGCAGCAGATAAGGCCAAGTCAGCGGTATCAGAGGCTGCCGAGCGCCTTCTTGAAACCGTCCAGCATGAACGTGGGGAGAAGTGGAAGAACTCCGTCTTTCTCTCCCTCATGCGGGATTTTCGCGATGGAAGGAAAGATATTGTTGGGAATGAGATTCGTGATACAGAGGGCGCGGGAGGAGGCGAGCATTCAGGAAAACAGCAACAGGATGCGGCGTGACTGGTGGTCTGTGGTGGGGAGAAGGATAGCATTTCTGTGGGTGTCTCGGTCGTGGCCGTGCCTGTGGTTTCTTGTATTCATGAGTTCAAGCCTATGATATGTTGCTGCGCTCGTTTTCTCAGCGAGACGGCGCTTCTTTCAAGATAGCAATGAGAGGGTTTTTATGTTTTGTGCTGTTCTGCATTTTTTGGGTGCATCTGGATCATGCTCCATATGTCTAGGTTTCATGACATTCCATCGGGAGGTACATAGATCATGTCTGCGAGGAAAGGCGTCTGTCTATACGGATTTTGATTTTGCAAGAGACCAGACCAGGTCGCAACTCATGAAGTTAAGAGCATGCATGCCCAGTTATCATCAGTGTAGAAAATGAAGAGAATAATAAATTCAATCCCAAGCACTGGCATGCATTTATTCCAAAGTCAACCATATCCAACTTAAGAAGTAGAAACCCCAAATAAGCTTGGAAGACGACTATGAGAAAGGACCATGAAAAGAAAAACGCCACAGATGGACCTACCCTTACCGAATGAGACGTGTTACCCAAAACAGAAACAGAAACAGAAAGCCTCCCTCCATCTAAATATTCCCAAGTTCCAACCATTCTCAATAATTCCTCCTCTTCCTCTTGACCAGTGCTCGCACCAACCGCCTATCCAATTCAACGCCAATCAAATCAATCAATCAATCGATCATGACTCCCACCCACCAACGCAGATTTTATCCAGCGCCCCCTCCCCCCCCCTTCTCATTCCCTTCAACTTGCATACATACTTTTTCATCATCTTCATATTTTCCCAATTTGATATATACTTCACTTCCCAATAACGTCGAACCCCCGCTCCCACCCACATTCTACACCGACCAAGAGAAAGAAACACACCCACACGGCGTCAAATCCACATCCCTCTCCTGCAACGACGACGACGATGACGACGAAGACGACGACGACGACACCTCCCAAGAACTAGCACTAGAGCTAGCAAAGTGATCCGAGATCCCATCTCGGCCCCCCCTACTAGAAATTTCATTGATTTTAATCGTAATAGGACGGTGGTTCTCGTCATAGTTGATGACCTTGTCGCGGCCCCCGTCGAGGATGACGTACTGCGTGCAAGTCGCATCGGGGGAGTGGTCAGGACGTCGCTCGACAAACTTGACCAGCTTGGGATACGGCGCCTTGTAGTTCGTCGGGGAGGGCGTGTCGGATAAGCCCGTGGAGGAGGGCCCCGCCGAGGAGGAGGACGTGGTGGATGTTGTGGAGGCGAAGGTCTGGTTGGAGTAGATGAAGACCTGGAGCTTGATGTTTGGCCAGGTACAGATCCAGGGCTTGTCGCCTGGAGAGGCGGCGAAGCTCTTTCTCATAAAGTGGGATTTGTCGAATGCTGAGGCGCGGGGGCTAAGTAGATCCTCATGTCGTTTGTCGGCCCCGGTGGTCATGGGATTGGGAGACGTGCTGCTGGAGGAGAAGGAGTGGGAAGATGAGGGTGAGGGTGAGGTGGGAGGCGCCTGGAGCTGATCTTCTCGCAGGATGACGGTCTTGTTGTACTCGACCTCGAGGTGCCAAGCTGGTCCGCGGCTTCGTTCGGCCAGATCTTTGACGAGGAACAGACGCTGAGACTCTGGGATGTTGGGTGGCTGTGAGCCCCAGATGAATTTCGACGCCTTTGGATCGAATGGCGCCAGTTTGAGGGCGTAGTTGGACGTGTCTGTTGCATCTGGCACAGTTGTCACATTCATCGAGTACCACCGGAATGGCACATCACAGCTCCAAGCCGGGCTTTGGGCAGGGTTTTTGATGCATGCTTTGGGGACCTGGTACTTCTCCATAGGAGGTAATGCGTAGCATCCCGTGTCCAGAGGAGGAAGGCCATGAGGGAGTTCTTGCAGATATTGAATGTCATCCGATACCGACTTTTGCCCGTTTGATCTGCGTTACATCAGTAAGGCATGCTCGGGCGTGTAGGATAGTAGTATGGGAAGAAGGGGGGGAGAGAATAGCTTACTTGTCCCTTGGTGGAGGGGTTCCATGTTGCCTTGTAACAATGGTTCCAATCACCGTACCCATAATGATGCCCATAATGACGATTCCGGACCACAACAAGCATATCGCCCAGTAAGGAACGACTCCCCATAGCTTCTTCTTGGCTCTCCGCTGCCACTTACCCTGCGCAGGTTTCTCGGCGTACTGCCGGGCAGCCCCATTGACTTGATGGTAGCTTTCGACAGATGGTACACTGCGTATGGAGCCTGTTCGCTGAGGTGTGTTGTGGAGATCGTCCTCTGTCGACGAAAACTCAGGATTCCGCGTGGCAAGGCCGATACCACCTGCGCCAGGAATTGGCAAAGCAGGAGAAGGGGCCGTCGAAGCCACAGGTGCAGTTATGTTGGTTTGGGGAGGGATTGAGGTAGCGGCTGCGAGTTCGGTCGCAGGTTTAGCCACACATGCTTCATCTGGATAGCGCGTATATGGCGGGAGTTCTTCCATGTGCCCCAGGGGCCCTATCAAATCCCCAGCTTCCTCACCATCAGGCCCTAATTGTCTGCGGTATCCGTTGCCGAGGCCGTTGAATCCGACAGGAATGGATTGTTGGCTTGGGTCCTCTGGGGTTGCGGTAGATTGAGTATACAAGGCATACGGATGAGCCGGGCCTCGAGGCCCGCCATATGCGCTGCTCAGCGGTTCAGTCGAGGATGTGGCATTGCTGTATGTCCTTTGAGGATATAATTGATACGGATGGGAGGGCTGAACGGGCCCTGGAAATTGAGGATCGGAATGTGTCGCACTGCTCGAAGAGGGTGATTGTTCGTTTCGAGTCGATGTTAGCCCATCGTTTCGGAGAGTCAGGGAGTCGTGAGGGCGAGGACGGGATTTCGATGTGCTCGACGGTCGATTCAAGTTGTCGGTGTCCTTGGAAGGTGTGGCGGAAGCCGAGGTAGTCGGTTGGGAAGAGGGAGGAGGAGGATTGGAAATTCGGACTGAGTCGGGTTGGAGTGGAAGAGGGCTGGATGTCGAAGGCGCATTTGGGCCGGTGCTTGCGGAAGGGCGGAACCCGTCAGAGACGGCATTTACAGCTAAATCATAGTCGTCCTCTGATTGCCGTACAGAATCTCTGGTCGTTGATGCCGTCCGTTCAGCCCCCGAGTCGCTCTCGCCGGGCTGCATGTCGGAGTTTGAGCGCGTAACTCGGGGCCGTCTAAATGGGCAAGCAGCCACAGTAGACCGACCTTTGGCCTCGAGTTGATGGTGCTAGCGACCCTCACCGCTTCGATCCCAGCCGAGCACACGAGCCACCAAAGGAAGGGCCGCCGCGACTTGCAAGCGACAACACACCAGGTGTTGTGCGATATGATGCAATAGGTAGGCTAATATGTCGAGAGGCCGTTTTGGTCGGCGACGTTGAAGCTTGGTTGATCGGGTTGCAGCCAGCCAGGCGAAGAAGGAAACGCCGGGTATGTAGTTTCGATCTAGGGCTGCGCAGGGCAACGCTCGAGGACCTATCAGGCCACGGTGAACCGAAAGGGGACAGAGTATGTATCGAAGAGGGCAGAATGATCAAGGCAGCAAAGCTGGAGTGGCAGGCAGGCCGCAGATACTTGGCTTGCCAGTTGCGATGACTTCTGCGGGTGTGGATGGGCTGGGCAGCGGGCTGGACTGGCCTTGGAGAGGATAGGCGACGGCAGCAGCATCTCCAGCAATAATCAATCTCCAAGCATCTCACGGTCCCTCACGACTCCAAGTGGGCGGGCTTGGACCGGTTGGACCGGTTGGACGCCGTCGCAGGGAATATTGCAACCCTTGCAAGGAGGTTGCTAGTGGGCAACATGCGAGAATAGGCCAATCAGGTCACCGTGTGTGAGGCTGGTGAGCCCGTTGTGGAGGGCTACCCGCCTGGAAGCCAGTGGGTGTGGAGGGCCAGACCTCGCCATTGGCTGCATATCCAGCCGGGCAGTGTACGGAGTACGGGCAGTACAGGGGGAACGGGCGCTGGGCTGGGTGAACAAGCTGCTGCTTTGTCGGAAAACGAGAACTTCCAGCCGCAGTCATTGCACCGTCATGGTCGTCGACGGCAAAACCGCCTGCGACATGAGAACCGCGGTCCTTCGTCTTGACTCTTGATACATCACCACGATTTGATGGTCCTCGATTATTCCGCTGCTCTCGGTTATCCGTTCAATCTTCTGGCATCTGCCGCTCAACCCCACCAGCTGCAAGGAAGTCATGGATTATGATAGTGGATGTGATGGTGCTTCATCCGGAGAGATCGGGACTGCATTGACGGCACGTCCGAGCCGAGATAGCTACATACATACATACCTAGGTACCTACTATACATGTAACATAGGTACCCTAGGTAGGTAGGCTTCGATCGTAGGGTATGTACCTCTGTAGACTGTAGGTAGGTGAATAAATAATAAGTCTGTTGAATGTTCAATGATTATGTAGTACATACTCTGTAGGGATCACATCACTATCGTCGGGTCATCGTCGTGAGGCTGCTTACCTTTCCTGATGGCTCAGGTTGTGAGCTAAGGATCAAGTGTACCGTTAGGTGCACCGAAGAAAGCAAGGGGGGGGCATAGAAACAATAGGTGTTTCCAACAGCGACAGATTCCAGAATGTCCCAGGTCACACATCCGTCAAGGTGCTATCCTCGTATTGGCAAAGATGATCATTATGTATCTTGGAGGAAGATCTTCTGAAGTAAGTCGAGTTCGACGAGTTTGTCCTCCGTTCCAACTTCCATCTTCCTCCCTGCTTCACAGTTTCAACTTTCTACCCTCCCATACCGTGAGCAGCCATCTGTTCTCGAGACGCGCAAGTTCAACTCATCAGTAGGAATCGTCACCAGTTGGCTATGTACTTGGCTTACTTTCCACCCGCTACAGTACTACCTTTTACGTTTCAGATCCGCCAACAACAACAGCAACAACATACGGAGTAGGTCCGACCCGCTTCTGCCAAAATCAAGGAGTACCTACATGATTATAGCAGTATCAGGTTTTAATAAAGACGTTGAGCATGGCATGTCATAATAACCGATTTCCGTTGACACCTTACCCGACGAAACTTCCGAAGTCACAAACCTATTGCACCGACTTCCGTTGCGCTATTCACATATACGGAGTGCATGGCAAAATAAATCCCTCTGTTGGCGATTGAACTTTGTTTTCGACTTTTCGCCCCCGGTGTTACATTGAAACCCCGTATACCACCCCTTAGAAAAGGATGCGTTATGTATGTGTATACAGTATAATCATGCACCACTCGCTGGTCTGGGTAAGCTCTGCATCAAGTAGGTAATTGAAGGTTCTTCATCGCCGCGTCTATTTTTCGACTTCACCGTGAAGACGTGAAGCGAAATGGGGTATTTTGTTCCATAAAGACACAGATCATTACTCGACGCTGCAGCAAGCGAAAAAAAGGCCCTCTCAACCGGCCGGCCTGCTGTCATCTGCATTTTTTCTGTCTTTTTGGCAGACCGCTGTCCGAATTCACACCTGCGTCCACCATATTTTGGCCCTACACTCGTCATGGTGGAGGCAACGTCGGAGTGCAGCTCAGCACAGAAGGGCGGTTGCGGGAGACAGCGACTGGAAAAGAAGAGGTGAGTCTTGCTTCCACTTCGTACTAAATGAACGTATTCTTGCAAGAGAAGAGAAGCAAGTATGTGCCAATTTTCTCGTGATATTACTCTTCCACGTGGTACATAGTTGGAAGATATGTGCATATCTCCGTCCTCAAGTGTACGTGTTTATGGCGTGCCTCCCGGGGTAACTAACTGCAGGCCCTGTGTTGAGGGCAGGATATTGAAAGAAAGCATGATAATGTACATACGAGGAATCGCTATGTGTTTCGTTGGTGTCACGTTTGTCAGTTCCTTTGTCTCTCATACCACCATCGTTCAAGCATCAATGCAGCTCTCGTCACAGCCGTAAGACGACGTAAACGAACTGATGTGTTCTTGCGTTCGACACTGTAATGCCCTAGGCCTTCCCATCTGGCATCGAATAGCTGCCGTCAAGCCAAAACGCTAAGTACGAAGATTAAAAACTTGTTGATCCATCGATTCGAAGAGGGGTTGAGTCGGTTCTTCGAGAAGAGACAGTTTCGATAAACAAACAAGCGAAACACCAGAATTCGGACCATGTGAACGCAGCTAGTACAAGTCTAGATGATGCCATATATCACGTTTGAACGTCAAAGATATGCAAAGCAGGGACAGCACTGACCAGCTTACACGTTGAGTAACGAGCAAAAACTCATTTCATCGTGACATGAACTAGCTCCTCAGAACCATCATTTTTGTGCCCAGCACACCCGTCGTATTTTCCGCCAAGCGCGTCCGGAATGAAGATTGCCTGGTTTCCATTCATCCATATTATCCTTTCTCTAGCTTGCATTCATGCGCCTCATGGTGTATGCGATAGGATACGTCCGCTCAATGCTGCCTAGGTCTTGCCCAATTCTGTGCGGGCATGAGCCGGATAAGACTCTGCGAAAAGACAGCCTGTTTTGGACGATGTATATTGCTTAGAGAGGACGAGGGGCGAAGGGAGGACAGCAGGCGGTAAGACTGCTCTGTAATACGAAGTAAGCATCGGCCTCGTCCTTTTTACCGGCGCAGGAATCTCCGACAGCACAGAAAATGGCAAAGCAAGAAGACGTCAATGGCAGCAGCGGAGGACTCTGAAGCGCAAAACCTTCCTGCACGGTGCGAAGGCAGAGTCTATCGTTTCGGGAGCTTTCTCATGTGTAGTTGGAACTTGGCCAAATCTGTTTTGTACCGATGTACATACATAGGTACCTAACTACTCCGTAGGTAAGGGGAGGTATGTACATGTCTGAAGCTCATTGGACCAACAAGTCGCAGACTCGCCACTTGTTTCCGCTGGCAGACTTGCAAGTTCCGGTGGGCGTCTGAGAGAAGTGTCGACATCTCATGTCCGATTCTGACCGAATATGTACTCCGTAGAGCGTGCATACATACCTTTCGTGCCGGACCAAAGGTCTTGGACGAGACAGAGTAGGTACGGTCAAAAGCGGCTGTGACTCAGTACGCCGGGTATCATCGCATGCGCATAGGCGGGTGTACCGTCAAGTTGGGCTTGAAATGAAACCTCGTCGTGCAGCGCAAGTTGCCGGTTCCTTGGCGCACAAAGCACGGTTCGAAGCAATAGGTATGTGAGTCTGCCTTATGAGCTGTCCTATGAGCTCACAAGTTGGCGCCAGCGATGACTCCTCGGCGTCAGTTGGTCTAGTTACCGCCACCCAAGGCCTGAAGTGGCGCAGAGTCATCCGCTCTGTCACCGACTTCTCCAACTGTCATTGTTGTCTGTGCAGTTCCTGGTAGGATTGAGGACTGCATCTGCACGACTCTCGCACATCATCGTGATGAGCTGTGAATTGACTCACTCGGCGTCTCCCTTTCGGCCATACTCTTCCGCTTCATTGTGCCAGCCAGCGGCCGACGTCATCCACTTGTGTTCCTGAGGCAGTTCGATGAATGCGTTCATAAGTCGAGGCAGAGAAGCTTTCGTCGTCACCTCTTGGCTTTCCGTCTATCCTTACTTACAAGTTGTGACGGCTTGAGAAGA
The DNA here is from genome assembly GCA_004016085.1 of Claviceps quebecensis. NCBI lineage: Eukaryota > Fungi > Ascomycota > Sordariomycetes > Hypocreales > Clavicipitaceae > Claviceps > Claviceps quebecensis. The sequence continues at coordinate 23,026 of QEQW01000067.1, forward strand.
CTTCGTCGTAAGCGTTCAGCGCGAATGCACGTCGTGTCGGCCGATACATCCCCAAACGCAACTCCGTCACCATCACCATGGAGTTCATCGACCGCTTCATACAGCAACAGCAGCAGGAGGCTTCGAAAATGCCCGCCGAGACTGGCATCCCCGGTGTCCCCTCCCCGAAAGTCGCACTCCTTAACTACTTCTTCCCAGGCTATTCAGTGGTCACGTCCGCCGTGAATACCTACATCGGAGCCGACTTGAATGCGTACATGCCTCTTCTGATCGGCGCCATCGTCGTCTCTGTCGTATGGGGATATGCCCGGGACATGCTGTGGAGCGTCGTCAACGACCATCTCAGATCAAGTGTCACGATCCGCACGGATGATGAGATCTACAACATGATTATGTTGTGGCTGTCACGCCAGGGATTCTCCCACAACTCGCGCCATTTTGTCGCCAACACCAATGTCAATTCTCGAAACCGCTATGTGCGTTATCACAGCTCAGACAGCGATTCCGAGAACGACGACGACGACGAGAATGATGCCCAGGTCAACTCCCTTACCGGGGCGTCGAGCCCACAGAAGCAAGCTTTGCATTACACGCCTTCCTGTGGCACTCATTATTTCTGGTACAGGATGCAGCCGCTTACGTTTGAGCGGATACGGAATCCTGATCAAAACGTCAAAGTGAGCTTGAGCGAAACGGAAGAGCTCCGCATTTCATGCTATGGCAGAAATCCCCGTATCCTGAAGGAGCTGCTGCTCGAGGCTCGTCAACTATATATGAAGAGAGATGACCGCAAGACCATCATCTTTCGTGCCAACATGGCCGGAAGCTATTGGGAGCGGTGCATGTCTCGCCTGAATCGGCCATTCTCGACTGTCATCCTGGACGATGGCGTGAAGCAGGGGCTGATAGACGATGCCGGCGACTATCTAAACCCTGTCACGCGTCGATGGTATGCAAATCGCGGTATTCCGTACCGTCGAGGTTACTTACTACATGGGCCACCCGGTACAGGGAAGAGCTCACTCAGTCTAGCTCTGGCTGGATATTTTCGCATGAGAATCTATATCGTCAGCTTGAGCAATGGCTCTGCCACAGAAGATAATCTGACGACTCTTTTTTACGACCTCCCCACTCGCTGCGTGGTTCTTCTCGAGGACATTGATAGCGCTGGCTTGACTCACACCCGTGAAGAGAACCCGAACCCTTCTACCAGTCCAGAGACAACAATAACAACAGAGGACGGTGACAAAAAAGGCTCAACTCCTTCAACAACGTCTTCAGGTCGTGTTTCCCTTTCAGGCCTCCTCAACATCCTCGACGGTGTTGCTTCGCAAGAAGGCCGCATTCTCATCATGACGACCAATCACGTGGAGAAGCTCGACAAGGCACTCATCCGCCCCGGCCGCATTGACATGACGATTCCTTTTGGCCATGCCGACTCGTCCATGGCTGCGGCCATCTTCCGCGCCATCTACGCTCCCTACGAAAACGAAACTACACCCTCCCGCGCGGATGAAAAGGCCACCGACCTGGCCGCGCTCCAGGCCCGTCTCGCCAAGAAACGCGCCCTCATGAGCGAGCGTGTCAACGAGCAAGCCAGCATATTCGGCGACAAGATTCCCCCGCTGGAATTCAGCCCTGCCGAGATTCAGGGCCTCTTGCTGAGACATAAACACGATCCGGAGGCGGCTATCCAGAGCGTTGAGAGCTGGGTGCTGGCGATGCGCAAGGAACGGCAGGACAAGGCACTGAAGGAGACTGAGCGGGCGACGCGGGAAGCGGAGGCGCGGAAGACGAAGCTGGATGCAAAGAAGCAAGACGAGCAGAAGGAGGATAGGGAGAAAAACGAGAATAAGAAGGAGGACGATGAAGAGGCGCAAAAGACGCACGAAGAGCAAAAAGACAATAAGGAGGGAAAGAAGCCAAAGGAGAATATACTCCCGAGCCAAGAAGGACGAAAAGAAAACGACGAGCCTGCCACGCAGGATACTGCAACAAAACTAGACGTCAGCACCACTTCACCTAAGAAGACCGCCTCTGATTCTGGCTACGAAACACCTTGATGTGTATTATACATTATATATAGTCTACGCATAAAGCAACAGAGTAAAGAGCACTCTTCGCAATTGATCCGTTTCGATGTGGCATGGCGCTGGCGATCCCGCGATCTACGTATCCATTTCGAAGATGCACCGGCAAGAGATAGTCACTCCGTCGTGACTTAGGTAGTCTGGAATGCATGCATTAAAGCTCCCGAGGGGCGCAAGTTCAAGTCGTGAACGAGCTCGTGGGGTCTACCAAGTAATGCTGCGCAGGGCGTGACTCGCCCGTCCCGGCTGACGTGATACTGTCTTGACTCTTTGGGGCAGTGCTTCGACTTGAGTTTTTCTTCTTCAGCGAATGTCACTGAGTCCTGAGTCCTGAGTCCTGAGTCTGACTGGTGTTGATGTGCCCAAGCCTCAGATTGCCCAGTTCGGACGTCAGCGTGAGAATACTCCGCGTTGTTGTCTGTACACTGTGATGACGAATTGAGGGGGGTTACTGGCAGAAGTGACAGCGATATCAGTCGATTTCTACTCCGTATCACAAGGCCCAAGGGGCCAGATCGTTGTTCAGATGTATGTAACATATACGGATGAACAACAGGTATGTACCTAAATAAACATCCAAGTAGGTATGTATGTAAAACTACAGATCTGCCGACATCGTACTGTGCCTCGTTGGTCTCAAGTGAGCGATCAAGTTCATTTCGCGTCATTTATTTTTTTTGGCTTCGCCTCAGGGACCGGGGCTGTTACGTACCTATCCTGATTCCTCACATGGAGTATGAAGTGGCGGAGTATGGATGGAGTGTGTTGTTGCAGATTCGGCGGCAAAAGCGCGCATCACATGCACAAGCGCCAAATTCCACCGTAAGGTCCCAAGATCTGGGACGGTCCTTGCCGATGCAGAACAGCGGATAATTCATTTGTGCGTCAAATGATAATCTGGTGCTCGCGGACCCTGAAAGGCCACTGCTCACTGCTCACTGCTGACTCTCTGAGTCTAGGTACGTTGTGGCGGCACGAGCGACCGCGGTAACTGAACCAAACTGCTCGTCAACTTGACAAGTCGCAAGTCGTAACCCGTTACACCAACTCGTCACGGCCGTTACAGACTATCGTGAGCACATAGTGCATGCAGTGCGCCGAACCAGTTCGCCCAGTCTGTACGTTCAAGCCCAACCCGCCGCACCTTGAATAAGGCACAGCATCGACGAGCGAGTCGCGACTTGGCGAAACATGCCATGTATACCAGACATGAACAAGAAGTCGGCTTTGCCCATCTGCTGTGCTTCATATCGTCAGCTTACACTCGCCTGATTTCCGCCACGTTCTGGTCCAGCTCCTGTCATCTCGCCCAAAGTTCAGGGGGGTTGCAAAGCGAAAAAGGAGCGGTTGCGGCATCCGAGAAGCCAAAGGTGTTGGGACTGCTGATTAAGGTACATAGTACCTTAGGTTAGGGAGGTACTCCGTAACTACATTAGGTACCTCCTACCACGCCATGCAAAGCAGCTTCGTTCTCGGGGAAGTCCTGGCCGACTTTGAACACAATTCCATAGAGAGACCGGAAGGAGGATAGACGCGGAGTTTTATTTCATGTACATAGGTATGTACCGGTAGTTATGTGCTCCGTACTCGGAAAATTCCCCAAGAAGTCTCACTTCCGGCAGGACAAGAGGTTAGGTGATCTCGAGCGTTCCCGAATTCCACTTGGCCGTTCGTCCACGCCGTTCGTGTATGTATCACAATTGAGCGTACTCCGTACATTATGTATGTATGTATGTACATATGTACATACTCTGTACTCTCTGACATCTGTAATAATGGGGTACATCATCATGAAGTTGACCCGAGCGGATAAAGGTGAACGAGGGCAGGCGAAGGATCGGAGCTTGAAAAGTTAGAGTCAGACAACAGGAAAAAGCAGACGACGGCTTCCAGAACGGCGGGGTCGTGAGAGTGGCGTAGCCCATCGAATTTCGCATTTCTTCTTTCGCTCAAAAGGCTCAAATGCGCACCCTTGTCATGCTAATCTATAAATCTGAAGGGTCCGACATGGATACGTGGGCGCTTATCAACGATCCCGTCAATGGTAAGCCACTGCTGTTACTGCGTCATATTAAACTGGCTCCTGTCCTCAAACTCGGTTCTGATTGGCACACTTTTGCCATTGAGGTAGGGTTTCCCCTGACAAGGGCAAACCATTCCGAGTCCGAAGAACATGTACGGAGTAAATAGGACTGCAAGTGTGCATATACATAGTTCGTACTGTAAGGAGTACTTCTGCAGCTTAGGTGCATAGATTATTATCCGTACATATGTAGGTACTCTGAAGGTACAGTCTACAGTGCGGCTATAGCCAGGGGCGGTGAGAATTGACTAGAGCCAGGGCGTGATGAGACGTTCTCGTCAAAACGCGGGCAGAAAACGCGACTCCTGGCATTGTTTGGTGGGACACCCAGACGCAGATGACAAGCAGCAGCAGCGAGAGACAGCCCTGGTCTGTTACCTTCCTTCTGTCAAAAGCGAGCCTTTTCCCACCCGTTTCAACGCACTCCTCTCAATTCCGCTTCCTCCCTCTCTATTTTTCGCCTTTGTTCAACAATCATTCCGTTGCAAGATGGCGTCTCGTCCCCAGAACATTGGCATCAAGGCCATTGAAATTTACTTTCCTAGCCAGGTATGTCGCCGTTGCTGGTTTGTCGCCCTTGTGGCTGTAGCCCCGCGCCTCGCGACCGCCGTTGAAAAAAGCCCAAGAATGGAACTCCAAATCTGCGAATGATCCCTCTGTTCTGCCCAACTCGCTAACCGACAATCAATTCGTTTTGCACATCTGCAGTATGTCGAGCAAAGCGAACTCGAGAAGTTCGATGGCGTCGCTGCCGGGAAATACACCATTGGCCTCGGCCAAACCAAGATGAGCTTCTGTGATGATCGTGAGGGTGAGTAGTGCGACCCCTGCTGTGCCCCCTTTTTTTGCATCTCCTGTGTCCCCAAGTCAAGACCAAGTCCGGAACGCAGTCCGGAACGGCCCGCGACACATGTTCAGTCTGAAGAAGGGGCTGACACGAACATCTTTGGTACACAGACATCTACTCTTTAGCCCTCACTGTTACCTCGAATTTGCTCAAGAAGAACAACATTGACCCCAACTCGGTCGGGCGCCTCGAGGTTGGCACTGAGACCATCTTGGACAAGTCCAAGTCGGTCAAGTCGGTTCTGATGCAGCTCTTTGGCGACAACACCAACTTGGAAGGCATTGACACCGTCAATGCTTGCTACGGCGGTACCAATGCCCTGTTCAACAGTGTCAACTGGGTTGAGTCCTCGGCCTGGGATGGCCGTGACGCCATCGTTGTGGCCGGTGACATTGCGCTGTATGCCAAGGGCAATGCTCGCCCTACCGGCGGCGCTGGTGCTGTGGCCATGCTCGTTGGACCTAACGCTCCCGTCGTCATGGAACCTGGACTGCGAGGCACCTACATGCAACATGCCTACGACTTTTACAAGCCGGACCTCACCAGCGAGTACCCTTATGTCGACGGCCACTACTCCATCAACTGCTATACCAAGGCTCTCGATGCTGCCTACCGTGACTACTGCAAACGTGAGGCCAAGCTCACTAGCGGTACTAACGTTACCGACGCCAGCAAGACTCCTCTGGATCGCTTTGACTATCTTGCTTTCCATGCTCCCACTTGCAAGCTCGTACAAAAGTCGTATGCTCGCCTGATGTACCACGACTACCTCGCCAACCCTGACGCTCCTGCTTTCGCTGATGTCCCTGCCGAGCTGCGTGACATGGACTACGAGAAGTCCTTGACCGACAGAGTTGTTGAGAAGACTTTCATGGGTCTCACCAAGCAGAAGTTCCAGGATCGCGTCCATCCTGCTATCCAGGTTGCCACCATGTGCGGCAACATGTACTGCGGCAGTGTCTGGGGCGGTGTCGCCAGTCTGCTCTCCTTCGTTGACCCCAAGGCTCTTGAGGGCAAGCGCCTCGGTGTTTTCTCGTATGGCTCCGGATTGGCCGCCAGCTTCATGTCGTTCCGCGTCAACGGCAACGTCGAGTCCATTCACAAGAACCTCAACATTCCCGCCCGCTTGGAGGCACGCCGTGCAGTCTCTCCTGAGACCTTTGATGCCGTAAGTTTGCTCGCAATTTTAGTCCATGTATCACATGATCGAGGCCACCTTGCTGACTTTTCTTTGCTACTCAGATGTGCGAGCTTCGTCACCAGGCTCATCTTAAGAAGGACTATACCCCCAAGGGCGACCCTTCAACCATCAGCCCCGACACTTACTATCTCGCCAAGGTTGACGAAATGTTCAAGCGCGAGTACAATGTCCAGGCATAAACCCGCAAGCACGCAGAGACGACATAACGAACTACAAAGAAGGGACATAGCTTTATCGCCTCTACATCGTGTTTTTGATTGCCAAAGTGGTGCATGGAATTGTCTCCGACCGCGGGCGATCGAAGGCACTGCAGGGGGAAAATAGCGCAGCCAGTAAGAATGGCTGATTCATGACGATTTGCATACAGCATGAACTTAATACGGCCTGTCTCGTTGGGATATGACAAGCCAGCACATGCAGTGCTCTTTTAATTTAGCTGCGGGTGAAACGTGGCGCATAACAAGCATGGGCATTCGCATGGCTTGTGTAGGATTTATATACATTTGGAGCTTTAATGGGAGGAGAATGCATTGTTTGCGAGAGGGAAAACAGGCTTTGTAACTTTGGGTGGAACGTCTTATAGACAGCGCGAAGGACAAACTGGGCTTTCAGACCCCTTTCTTGGCCAGTAAAGAAGGGTGAAAATAGATATTGATGAAGAAGAAGTGGGCATATAAAATCCAAAGATGAGTTTCTTACTTATTGTACATTGGAAGACGTCATCGTCTCATATCTAATGGTCCATGGTATCATCTATTCCAGCAATACAGAGAAGAGAGGGAGGGCAAAAGGAGTCATGAGCAAATCCCCAAAAAAAATCCAAAAACAAAAACTACAAGAATAAGAGAAAAAAGGACGAGAGGCGAAAGGAAAGACTCATTTCTCTCCTTTGTACTTCCACTCCGCGCGACGATGCAAAAGGTAATCCCTACTCTTTATAGCCTGCCATATCCCGTACAACCCCCCCACAGGCCACCTACTCTTGAGAGACTGCTTCGCCTTCTTGCGCTCCTCCCGGGCGGCATCAATGTCAATACGCACCTTATCATGCACGGTAGGCAGCGTAGTAGCATGGTACTTTTGACGCAAGTCCTCATACCACCCGCGGTTCTGGTCATAGACGCGCCAGAACTCTTCCTGGTTGTAATACGTGTGTGCATAGAGCCACTTCCTGCCACCGAGCTCCACGAGTTTATCCTCCAGGGCGCGGTTCTTGGCCACGAAGTCATCGTGGGAGGGGGGTCCCCACCCCCAGAGCCCAATATTGAGGATATCCTTGGGAACGACTTCCCTGGAGGCGGAGCTCCCATCAGAGGCAGAGGCAGAGGCAGTGGCAGAGGCGGCGTCGAGCTTCTTGGGCTCCGTTTCTCCGGTGTAGGGATGGAACGTAGGCGGGAGGGTCTGCTTGAGGGGACAGAGCCAGAGGGGCCAGATGTTGAACGTATCGGTGGTGTAGTCGACGAATTCCTCGGCTTTGGAATACGGCAGCGCGAGGTCTTGGACGACAAAGCGGGCGGATTCGCCGGAGGCGTGGAGAGCGCGGTAGAGCATGCGGGTGTGCATGAAGTCGTCGAGGAACCAGCGGGTGAAGTTGTTAAAGGGGAGGTATTTGAAGTAGGTCCAGCCTTGGGCGCCGACCCAGAAGCCTGCGCGGTCGTACCGGAAGAGGTATTCGGCAAGGGGGATGTATTCGACAAAGGTAGACGAGCTGGTGCCGGTGCCGGTGCCGGTGGACGTGGAAGCAGGAGAGGTAGGAGAAGAGGATGGGGAAGGGGCTGTTGCCCCGGGGTATAGCTTCTCCGTCTTATCCTGCACATGGAGATAGAACCACGGATCCCGCGCATGACTAAACGTCTGTACGGTAGCACCCTCGGGCTTTTCATCCGTCATCGTCCCCGTAACCACCACGCCATGGTCCTTGGAGAACAAAATCCCATCCACGTAATCGTTTTCTGGATTCGCTGTCTCGGAGCGCACTTTCTCTATAGCCTCGGCTACACTCCCCGTGCGGTGGTATGTCGTCCGCACAAACTTTTTGGCCTCCACGAGGCGTAGCTCCATGAGGGTCGTGATGCCTAGAGTGCCTACTGCGCCGGCAGCTCCCCGGAAAAGATCTGGCTTCTCGTCTCTCGATGCGGTCACCACGTCGCCGTTTCCGAGGACCATTTCGATGGAGTTGATTGTGTCGTTGAAATAGCCGTGCTTGAAGGAGCTGCTTTCGCCGGCTGTGCCCGCGTAGCCGCCCCCGGCGGTGATGCCGGGGAATTCCATCACCACAGGGGGGACGAGGCCGTGTCGGAGGGTCGATTCTACGAGCCGGTCCATGGGTACATTTGGTTCCACGAGGGCGGTGCGCGCGGCGCGGTCTACGCCTACGACGTTGGAGAGGGAGCTGATGTCCACGATGCGGGCGCCGGAACGGGGACGCGGTCGGGTGCTGTTGGTTGAGCCGTGGAAGATGCGGTAGCTTTCTTTCTGTTCGAAGAAGCTGCGCACGGCGGCGGCAATCTTGCCCACGGCCTGCTTGTGGCGCTCCATGTTGGTGGTTTCGGCGTTGGGGGGGTGCAAGTGCGAACTTGAAGTTTGTGACGATGGGCAATGTGGTGGTGACGTGGATGTGGGGGGTGGAGAAGGGCTGCAGAGGCAAGGATTGTCTTGCAACCTAGTCATGGCAATTAGTGTTGGAATCGTGAGTTGGATTCTTGCAGAGCTTTTCGTCTCGGATGTGAGGTGAAGAAAGGGAAAAAAAGAAGAGGAATAGTAGATTCTTGGCACCTTCTGACGTGAAACTTGGTGGCTGCTCGTTATTGACGTCTCTCACACATGAGGTGGGAACTCAACAAATATTGGTAGCCCGCGTGATACATGTGTAACTTCGTTCGGACAAGAAAGTGTTTACAGAATGAACCGTAATCACAATGCACTGTGCAGTGTACTCCGTATTACCGATCCATAACAAAAGCCAGAATTCTTATGATATACGTAGATGGAGATGTTCACGGGTCGAAAGCCTACATTAGGAAAGTAAAAGACCCGCGCTAAGCAATTGGAAGGATGAGTAGAGTAGCGAAGGATCGAACAAATGAAACATGGCAAAAAAGAGAATGCAATGAAAAGTACGGAGTATGCAACCAGATGGTACCAGTGTGTGTATTGTGTGCTACGAGAAAAAAAATAAACCGTCTCCTCCGGAAAGGCTCGAACTTTCAACCTCCTGATTAACAGTCAGACGCGCTAGCCAATTGCGCCACAGAGGAATTGGTTGACGATTGTGAGCTAATTACAGACTAAGAAACCTTGTCGTATGGTAACACAGCCTCTTGCTCGCTTGTACGCGGCTCAATCCTACATATGAACGGCCATTCTTTCGCATCGAATTATATCGGAAGTGATTATTGGTAAATCTGAATTGATTTTTTGGACATGGTGATGGTTAACGGTGCTGTGTGCTGTTACCTGTGTGCTGTCACCTGTGTGCTTGTGTCGGCTAGTCGAGCGTACCCTAGATGAACATGCAAAAAATACTAAAAGATCATGTAAAATGGAATCAAATGTCGTAACAGTCTTTCTCTGACTTCTCCACTGTGTGTAAGCCCGTTCTACTCCGCATGCTGAGATGATGTGCAATTGATAAGAATACATCAGTAAATAGGTGTGCCGCCTACCACGCCTGGTGTAAGGCTTGAGCTTCATATCTACGACCATGATATGTTCACCCACTAAATGAACACAAAATCTTATCCAATGCATTTTTCAACCACGCTCTACATAAGTCTACATTTCGGTACTAACACTACAGGTTCTTGCCAAGGCCAATATTGCGTCTATCTACAGTTTGGCATCCGCTGGTATCCAAGTCGTGGCGTCGGCCACCGTATCGACAACCCTCTTCCTGAACGTCTCGTCCGACACGTCACAGAGTTCCTCAAACTGCAAGGGCGTCTCTTCCATCTTCTTAGCCGACACGGTCAGCGCTCTCGAGGCCAGACTTCCCGGATCCTCCACAGCCTGCTTTATGAAGTCCGCCCACGCTTCTATACAGCGCTTCGACTCGGCCAAATGGGTCAGCACCAGGGCAAAGCAGTGCGGCATGGCCTCATATTCCTCAAACACCACTTTCACGCCGTCTCTCTCCAGCTTCTGTGCCAAAAACTTGGCCTCGTATGCCAGTCGTTCCCACCCAGCACAGAAATACACGGGCGGGAAGCCAGCCCAGTCTCTTCTCATGACGGGGGACACGAGCTGGTGTGTAATTATGTCATCGGCTGCGTACATAAACTTGCGGGGTGGGTTGGCAGGCCAGATGCTGCAGGGCTCAACACCTCGGCGGCCCAGGTCCGCCAGAGGGCCGAGGTAGTCGAAGGCCTCTGGGATCTTACCATAGTATGGCTGCGAGCTGTGCGCGATGTCCAGCCAGGGGGAATTGCAGGCCACGGCGGCGGGGACTGGAACCTCGCGCTCTTCACCGTGCCACATGATGTGCTCGCCCGTGCGGTTCAAGTCGACGAGAACCTGAATCAAGGCCATCGCCAAGTTGCCCCCGGCACTAAAGGGGAAAAATGTCAGTCGCAGGTAAAAAGAATTCAGCATGCCTTCAGCCCGGCTGCAAGAACAGGGAACCTGAGGGCAGATAGCGCAAGAGTAGACGACGTCGCGAAAGAAAAGACATACCTATCACCGGCAATGACAATATGCTCAGGCTTTACAGCATCATGGAATGACCCTGGCGGCGGGTAAAGCAGCGTCAGGTATGCCACTAGACAGTCCAAGAGTGACGCCGGAAAAGGATTCTGCGGCACCAGTCTATATCGCACAGAGAAAGCCCGCCCACCAGTCAACTTGGCCAGCCTCTTGACCATAGGCCGATGTGTAGACGGATCCATCATGGCATGCGCTCCCCCGTGGAAATAGAGCATCGTCGTCGGACTCGTCATCTCCCCGACGAGCTTATCGTACTTCTCCTTGTCTGATAGATCGGGTTGTGGCTCGTCGCTGCTCGCATCGGCCCTATACCCTGTCCACTCGCCATAGACGGGCGTGAGGTCGGGCACATTGATGACGGGCGCAGGGACGTCGGGATTGTTCGACAGCTCAATCGCTTTCCTCAAGGCTTCTCCCACGGCCTCGGGCTCTGGCGGCGTAGGACTCGTGTATGGACTGATCCACATGCGCCCCTTGATGGGCGCGGCGGACATTGTGCCGGCCTGGACGTCGGAAAAGCGGCGGGGCTTGTCATCTTTGGGCGCAATGTAGGCTCGCAGAGCAGCGACTGTTAATGCACTGCGCAGGGTGTTGTATGGCGACGTTTCGGAGAGGTTGAATGTGTGGGAGAGGGAGACTCGCGTGAGAAGGGGGATGTAGGAGAGGCCGAGCCAGACCAGCGACGATGCGGATCGGCGGTTCGGCGTCCCGGGCGAAGATTGCTGGACTGGCGATGAGGAGCTCATGACAACCGTGGACTCGTAGTCATAGTCAAACCTCCATGAACAGTTGGTTCAGAAGGTCTGGGGCGTGCAAAGGCGACGGATGTGCCTCCTACTTATAAGTAGAGGATGACATGCTTGATTTTATTTTTGGTACAAAGTACATTCGCCATCCCTTGAGTTGCCAACTTGCCTGCACAAGCTGATTAGATACATAGGTAGGTACACACATAGGTACATATCGCTACTGTGCGGCACACACCGTACACGGGTATGCAGACTGATCTAGACTGAATACGGACTAGTTGTAGGAATCGCATATGTAATCCCGTCCCGACTCCCGATCTACGGAGAGTTTACGTGGTTCGCTGGGAGCCTGGAACAACAGTGACGCGGCGATGCTGTCGGAAGTCTCGCAGTAGCTTGATATCCGGGCCATCGTTGCTTCTGTCGTCCCGACTCCCGAGTCCCAACGCGTCTAAATTGTAGCCTTGTTCACTACATCAGCCTTGCCTTGCAGCATTACAAATCATTCCCATTCCAGGTTTTACGCCAAAGCCGCTTACTCATATAAGATACAAAGTCTTACAAAACATCATTCAGCTGAAGGGGGCTTTCGTCCCCGCCTACGGCATCCGCCTGTCGTTATTTCATTGCGGCTCTATCATGATCCATCCTCGGTGATATTTCCTGAGCTCCGCCGGGCCGTGGCCTTTCTAACCATTGACTACGTATTAGTTTCACCTTTTCTGCATTGAAGGAGGACTCCTAAACCCCTCCGCTCTCGGCATCCTTTGCGGCAGAGGAGCTTGATGCTACAGCCGCCATTTGCCATGCGGGAATGGACGCTTTGGTGGCAGGACCTCCACTCGAGATCGTAGAGGGTTTGTTCGTAGTACCCTGTGCGGTGTTCTTGGATGGTTCTGTAGATATCGACGGCGTGTTGGGGCTGTCAGCAGGAGATTCCACCGTTGGCGCGGTTGGCGTTGTCGATCGGTTGCTGGCGATGTTAGAACCAGGTTGACGTGAGTAGCTACTGGTCGTGCCGGATGAGGAGCCTGTCGCCAATCTCTGAGAATAAAGCGTCTTTAGACTAGTCAGTTCCGTGTTAATTTCGGACAATCTGCTGTCCGTGAGACTCTTTTGGTTGTCCATGGCTTTGGGGATTGCGAGCTGCAGTCCTTGGACCTCGTCACGAATGCGCTGGACGTCGTCCTCTCTGCGGCGATTAGCCGTCTTAAGGTCAGCCATGACACTGTTCAGCTCCTCGATAGCCGTGTCCAGCTTCTCAGTTCTCTGCTGCTCAGCCTCTTTAAGAACTTCCGTGTCCTTGACTAGCTGTTCCACCAGAGCAAAAGCCTTGTCAAACTGCTCCTCTATTGACTTCTTGTCCTGTTCCAGTCTTTCGGGGGTCGGAGGTGCGATCAGAGGGTATACGTAGCGCTGTTTATGTATATTAGATATTATTATTAGCAAAACAAACGATGTCATCAGGTCAGGTTTTGTGTAGCAAGCGGTCCCGGAAAGTACCTTGCTCAAAGTGTATAGGCCATAGCCGACTCCACTGACGACGGTAGCCATGATGAACCAGTCTCGCCAGTCTCTGCGCGGAACTGGCGGTTGGGGCTGCCATGCTTGCTGTGCATATGGTGGATAGTAATGCTGAGGATGTCCTGAAGGAGGAGGAGGACTATATTGCGCGGTTGGGGGGGCGGGACTGCCGACACGCGCGAGGGATACGCTGATCTCTTCTTCTGTCAGGTTTTTGGATCGGAGGAAAGATACTTTGTTTTCGACGGTGGACGAGGCAACGCTGGGATCTTGCAAGACTGTGCGCTATGTTAGTGGACGAGAGTGGACGACATCATAATAGCATTTGGAAATTCGGCATCAACTGACACTGTGCCTGTAATGTACGTTAGCTAACTTCCTGGATCTTGTGACCGAGGCCGTGGATCAAACGAAACCAGAATACTTACGGCAGAGGCCACCAGATCCTCGCGTATCGCCATGGCGGAAGCAGCCGGATTTCTCACGACAGCATCACCGCGCGAAAATGAGTGTTCAGAGTCGCGATTTTGGGTGTGGTTGTCTCGCGGAAGTGGGAGATCCTGCAACCCGACGTCTGGAAGACCTGCTGCGTTCGTTCGGCAAGAATGGAGATGGGCGTTCGCCGTTTTACGCTTGTGGTTGCTTGGAGCCGAGGCAGCTCAATGGCGATGGGAGAGACCCACTTCCTTTGTGGTTTCACGAATCATGAGTCCATGGTCAACGAAGTCGCTGGCTCACGTGCAATACCAGGTACCTTGCGCACGTAGGTACCTGGTATATACATACTAGGTACGGAGTAGGTAGTATGTACGGAGTAACTTCAGCCAGATCAGTGGCCAATCATGCGTCTGTATGCGCCAGTTTGTTTACTTTCCACGGGGCAACCTAGGTAACTTCGGCCACTTGCTGACGACCCGCATGAACACAATCAAGATTTGGAGTAAAACATCATCCCAGCTGCTTTCCCAGCTTCGACCGAGAAAACACAACCCGAATCGCCTGTAACATCGTGCTATTCAATGCACAAATAGCCCCAGACGCTTCAACCCGCTTGCTCAATATCAGCGCCCGACTTTTCACCATGTCCCACGATACGGGCACGTGGAGTGTTCGCAGACCGCGAGAGGTAAGCCCAGCTCTCTGGTAGCCAAGGGCGCGAATCGCCACCGTACTGTCTGTCGCATCGGTACTTAGAACTGACCCAGTCGTCGCGCAGACACTTGGAGGCATTGCTCCAAATTCGGGAATCCCACCGCCTGGCTCGACGATGAAGCGCACGAATTCCCACGTCAATGGCCATGCTCGCTCGGTATCGGGATCTAGGCAATCCCTCGCTATGCCAAGACCAAGCCAACCTTTATTCCAGCGGACCTCTTCCGGGGCAAATCTTGCAGACCTGGGCCCCTCTTCTGTAAGAAGAGCATCAATTCACCCCAAGGCGGATTCGAATAACGTGCTGCAAACGCCCGCCATGAGCAGAGTGTCCACAGATGCAGACAGGCGCAGCAGCTTCAGACCGAGACAGTCGATCGTAGGCGGCACGAGCTACCGCCAGAGTTTCTTCCAGACAACTCTTCAACCAGCTGGTGTACCCAAGGATCCTCGTCCGCTAAAGGATCGATCGTTCCAGCAAAGAATGGGGCAAGAGCTGATGGAATACATGACTCTGAACGATTTTGAGATGCAAATGGGCCATGTGCTGTCACCAAACGTCATGAAGTCGCCAACCCAAAAAGATTTCAACTACATGTTTCAATGGCTATACCACCGCATCGACCCGAGCCACAAATTCCTCAAAAACATCGATCAAGAGGTCCCGCCCATCTTGAAGCAGCTTAGGTATCCATTCGAGAGGAGCATCACCAAGAGTCAGCTGGCCGCTGTGGGAGGCCAGAATTGGAGTACGTTTCTGGGTCTTCTGCATTGGATGATGCAGTTGGCGCAAATGCTGGATGGCTATGTTGGCAACGCGTATGTCGATGCTTGTCTCGAGGCCGGAGTGGACGTTATCTGCGACCATATCATATTCAAATATCTCAGCTCGACGTACAAAGACTGGCTGGCTATGGATGACCGAACCAGTGATCAGGACGCTGATCGAATGATTGCATCGCACGTAGAAGTCATGGCTCAAGACTTTGAGCAGTCCAACGCCAAATACGTTTGCGAAGTGGAAATGCTTGAGGCTGAGAATGCGAGGCTTCTAGAGGAAATTGAGGAATTAGAAAAGTCTACGCCCGACCCAGCCAAATTGGACAGAGATTGCAGGCTATTGGAAGTAGATAAGGTCAAATTTGAAGATTACAATGCCCTGGCTCTACAAAGGTCCGAAAAATACGAGGGCCGAGCCATGCGACTGCAAGAAGAGCTGGACAAGTTGACAGAAGAGCTAAAAGAAGCTGAAGAAGAGAGGCGTGGACTTCAAAAGGCCGTCGACGCACAAGGTATAAGCATGCAGGATATTGACCGCATGAACTCCGAGCGAGACCGGCTTCAAAAGGGCACCGAGTCTGCTAGTCAAAGGCTCGACGAGATCAAGAAGAGGGTCGTGGAGAAGGAGTCAGAGGCCAGCTGCAAACTGGACGAGCTCGAGCGCCTGGTAGAGAAGTACAATACGCTTGCCTACCAGATCGCCGTGATCCCACCCACTGCGGCCAACGCGCGAGGACGAAACTACGAACTCCAGCTCACGATAAACGAGGACTCCGAATTTACATCGACAAATTTGAACGCGTCCAGGAACATGTCTCCGTCTGCCGAGCGGCTGATCGTGGACGCCACAACGGGCTATCAACCAGGCCATATCCTGAACCTGGATCTGCGCGGCCAGGTTCGGAGTAACTTCCTCACGCTCCGCAAAGAAATATCCGAACGTCGCAACGCCGCCATGGAAGTCATGATGAAGGACCACGATCTGCTGGATGGAATTAAGGAGGCCATTGAAGATAAGCGCAACGAAGTCGAGGCCCTGGAGCATCGCGTTCGCGCAGCCGAAGAAGAATACGAGAAGACGAAAGAAGTGACGATGGCTCAGAAAATGGCGTCGGATGCTCAGATTGAGAAGATGGAGAAGAAGTTGTCCAGGATGCGAGCTGCTTTAACCGAATCCGTTCAGCTCCTTGAGCAACGCGACATTAACACCAAAATAGAGTAAGTCCTTCCAACCTCGCCCTCCCAAAAGAAGGAGCAGAGAAGATATGACCTCCTGGCCCAAGCCTCTTTCAAAACTAACCACTCCTGATCGTTTTAGGTACGAGCAACTTGTTCTACGAGCAAATTCCCTACGCGAAGAGTTGCACACCGAGATATCCCGCATGCTCAACGACATTATCAAGTTCAAGATTCATGTGCAGAAAAACCTGGAGGATTATGCGGTATTTGTGACGGATGAGCTTGAGAAGGAGCTTGGTGTAGAGGGGGAGAGGGATGATACTCGAATGATGGACTTGTCATGAAGAGGATGAAGCATTGCAAACACCGATGGAGCATCGAGTGTGTGTTTGGCTTGGCTGTGAGGCCCGACGCACTTTTCTGTGGCTTTGTTATTCTCGAAAATTCTCTTCTTGTCTATTTTTTTTCTTGTCTTTTTGGAAAGCGTTGAAGTTTTGTTGTCAGTTTTAGAGCGTGGCAGAGTCAGATAGGACTGGATTTGGACACGAATTATGATACCGAACGCTGCGATAGCTTATCCTCACTATCCATTGATCTCGTCAACGTGCCGTCTGACACAAATGAGGGATGCAGCTGTTGGAATATGTCGGGCGCGTTCTTGAAGATGGCTTTTTCAGCTCATCTCAAGACTGGCCCCTGTGCGGCACAGCTTTCGAACTCTTGGGTTGTAAAATCGGGTTGCTGCCAATGGCCATGCATGATACCTAGAGCAGACAAGCCCACCTGGTCTGACGGCACTTCATGGAATGAATGGCGGCACTTCAAGCTACCACGCTGAGAGTAGAGGTGAGGGCGAAACGATTCACAGAGGACAGCTCAGCTGTACTCCGTACGAAGGATTGGTTTGATGCCCCAAAGCCACATCACGTGACTGAACAGTGAACACAGACTGTGAGACAAACTTTCCCGCTAATAAGCTCTCCATGTGGGCCCAGTGCCGCTAATAAGGCTCAAGCATCAAGATCCGTGGGGCCAATATTTTTTTTATTTCCTTCGCTCCCCCACACGCTGAATCTTGCTTCATCTTTATTCACCTTCCGCAAATATCCCATTACCGCCCTTTCTCCCCACGCTCTTCACTCCTCACGGCCGTGAACCTTCCTGAGGCGAGCCCTTTCGAAGACAATGGCGGAAGATTCTAACGCTGGTAAGTCAACCACTTTGATGCAGAAACTCATGGATTCGAGCAAAGATCTTTTCTCTCGTTGCGCGCCGAAGAACTTCACGAGACTGACCATTTTTTTTTTCTTAGCTTGGCCCTTGGCCGACGCCGCTCTTACTCAGGAGATTCTCGATCTCCTGCAGTCGGCTACTCACCTTCGACAGGCGAAGAAGGGTGCTAACGAAGGTACGCGCGACAGGACAGGATGCGATGGCGCGTTTTGACGATTCCTCCATGGCTCATGGAAGAAACGATGAGCACGCTCGAAATGCACCGATCCTCTTTTAATCTCGTACTAATATCGGTTTTTTTTTTCCCTTTAGTCACCAAGGCTCTCAACCGTGGTACTTGTGAAATCGCCATTCTCGCCGCCGACACCGAGCCCCTCGCTATTCTCCTGCACATCCCCCTCTTGTGCGAGGACAAGGGCACTCCCTACGTGTACGTGCCCAGCAAGACCCTTCTGGGCCGTGCCTGTGGTGTGAGCCGCGCCGTGATTGCTGCGAGCATCAACTCCAACGAGGCTAGTGAGTTGGCGGGCCAGATCAAGGCTTTGCGCGACAAGGTCGAGCGTCTTGCCATCTAAGCGCGCTTGGATCGCGTGGTAGACGAGAAATCTATTTTATTTTTTCACTATGGAATTCAACTCTTGGTGCGTGGCAAGATCGGACGGGGTACTTGACTGCCTTCAATGCGGGTCAGCCGCTGGTGCAGGCCTTTTGAAAGCGGGTGGAATATGGAGGCCTTGGGTCGCGGATGCTGTTGTTCACGTCAGGAGGCAGTTGTCTCTCCAGGTGTGAAAATACAGGGAACAGAAAAAGAATACAAGATTTCTTAGCATTCTCGCGTCCAGTCTTGACTACCCTGATTTGCGGCCGAATGGGCCTTCTCCCGTAATGTAGAGCACGACGAACATAATTCAGCCATCGCAAGGGCTCATCGATGAGCGTCGATGGCTGGTAAGATGTGCCAATGCCGCCGATGTTACTTTGAAGGACTATACAGTGTTTTGTGCAGGAAATCTGAGCACAAGCAAAATGTTTACATCTTAACTTAGGCAGTTCCGTGCCTTGAAGTATGTACCGGATCTGAATGACACAGAATTCAGGCAACTCCTGCATCATTGATTCATGCTATATACCTGCACAACATCATGGACTCGCAACCCTTGATTTTGAGCTAGAAATGCCGACATGTATGTAACACCAACTCATCACCCACGCACCCTCACGGGATGACACTCCGTGTTATACACAAACTCATTCTTCCCCCCCTGCCCCTGGACATGCACCGGCCCATCCGCCGCAAAGATCAAATACAAATACTTGAGCGTCTCCGCCATCCAGAAGCTCTGCATCTCATCGACAAAGCCCCCGCCATCTGCCTTGGTCACATCCTTGAGCTCTGCAAACCCATCCCCATGGCGCGCCAGTCTGCGCACATTTTCAAAGGCTCGCCACGCGTAGTCCTGGTACTTCTTGTCGCCCGTCAGACGGTACGCGTAGTAGAGAGACTCCACGGTCTCTGGACGCAGGATGTAGTACCCCGAGGTGGTGTAGAAGCCGGCTTTTTTGTAGAAGGCGGCCTGGTCGGCGGGCGGGGGCTTGTTGTTGGTGTCGTTGGCGGGGAGGGCCGCATCGACCCAGCGGAAGCCTTCGGGGCCGATGCCGGCGGCTTCTTGGAGGTACGTCTCGTGGTAGGATTCTGTGAGCTGGATGCCGAGCTGTTTGTATTTGTCGTTGTTGAGTGCTATGCCGCCGAGGATGAAGTTTCCGCCGGCAAAGGAGGCCACTATCATGCATAGGCTCTACCTGTTAGCGCACATCTGACGTCCCACGAGTACATACACATATGTATATACATATACATATATACATACACATATATAGCTTTTCACGGTACATCGCCGCTAAAAATAGGACACGACTTTGATTGAAGAAAGAGAAACGAAGTAAGTAAAAATGAGAGAGAGGCTTACAGTGTCCAGAGCTAGGATGCGTCTTCTTCCCGTTATACCCCGACAGGAACGTCAAGTCCTTTCGCGACGTCGGATGCGACAACAGGTGATCAATCGTTGAGTCTACCGCCGTCACCCATCGATCTTTATACTCACCATAGGCTTCCGGGTCGTAGACGTACATCTTGATCAGGTACTCGTAGAAGCTGTCGTCTCCGCCCCCCCATCCGCCCGAGCTGTCGAGGAAGCTTCCGTCCTTGGTGCTCACAAACGTGCCGACCAGGCCGGGCCACGCCTCGGGGCTCCCCGTGGGGTGCAGCAGATAATTCTGGGCTTTCTCAATGAGCTCTGCATATGTCTTGTTGCCGGTCAAGTCGCTGAGACGGGTCCATTCCAGAACAAGGGTGCCAACCTCGGCAATATTGTTCTGGGCAGAGTTGCTGTGTTTTCGGGTCGGGTTCAGGAATACTGTTCCATCGGGGATGCCGCTGGGGGTGTCAAAGGCGATGCTGAGGCTGTCGGCAAGGGATTGGGCCTGCTTGAGGAGGATGTCGACCTGTTGAGTGTTGGCACCTAGCTTCTTGTACGGGCCTGTGAGTAAGTCGTATCCTAGAATCTGTGTTAGTATTTGCGTGCTGCTCTGCTCTGTCTAGGCTCTCTGTTTCTGTTCTTGTGTCTTTTCATGCTCCCGGATTCCTGCTCCTCTTCTATTTCTTCTCTTTGCGCCCTTTTACCATCCTTCCCATATATATTCCTTCTTCATTGGCATATTGATCGGCCGGGACGTGCACACACAAACTCACCGGAAAGCAACCCCCCCAGATATCGAATATTTGTCTCAAACAGCGACACCCCATAGTTGGACGCGGCCGTCGTGGTGAAGTCAATCTTGGCAATGTGATCCAGCATTGGCTGCACAATGTCCAGGCTGTTCATGACGATGGCTGTGGAGAGCGCATCGACGACGGTGACACCCCATGCAGCGCTGAAGGAAAGACGTAGCAGGTCAGTGGCAGTTCCAAATAGTAAAGGCGCATTTCGAACAGGAACAGGCATGCAATGATGAAAGTGGTAATGATAAAAATGATAGCCGGTGGTACATAATGACAGAAATTGATAGTGATATTGATACTAGGGTTTCATGCCACGTCCTCGCAAACCACACCACAGGCCACTAACCGGTCATCTTCATATCCATTCGTCACCGGATGAAACGTATCGTGCGGAAAAGCATGCTTATAATAGCCATTCCACGAAATCGCAAACGCCTCCTTCACTTGCCGGGCCTTGTCATGATCGGCTACCGGTGGCACGACTGCACGCTTGCTCGGCAGAGCCACCGCAGCGCCCAGGCCCGCACACGCAAGCTGCAGAAGCACGAGAGACGACGAGGGCATTGACAACAGCATGGTACTGGCTATTCACACGGACAATTGATAGAGATAATGAAAGTCGTAGACAGACGAATGGGCTCCGGACGAGCATATTAGGCGCGGGCCGGAGGTAATGGGAGCGAGACTAGCGGCCCTTATATGCCGATGTTTATACATGTCGTTACATATGCGTCGTATCCATATGTTGTGACATGTAAAGTACATCACGTATGCGGCTTGATCTACCCTTTTCCCATTCGTTGCTTTGCATATACGGGCGCGTTATGTTGAGGACGGCACACCAGAGACAATTGCGGCACAAATCCCGGCAGGAGCCTCGGCATGATTCCTCTCCCCGTACGATCCGGCAGCTGCTTGGCTACCTATGTCCCAGCCATGGTTCATCAGTCGCTCACGGCACCTCCAAGATAATTTGCGTTGCTTGTATGGGGGGGCCCAAGCAATAAGAACAGGTACCAACGCGATCAAGACGCGGTGTTAGAGCAGAACGCGACAATAGACACTTGGGTTAGCGCGGCGCCGAGGCCCTTCTCTAGGCAGGTTACATTCTAGCCTCGTCTGCCGACCTGCTTTTGCGGGGATACCACGGGTCACATCTCCACGGACCACATCCGTTTATGGGCAAGAAGTGCGAATACATGCGAGAAAGTTGGCCACATGCCTTGCGCCAGCCCGGATGGGAAATTGCCTTGTGATGACCCTGTGGGTTGGTCCTCGTCGTGGCGTCCGGTCCCTCGTCGTTTTATGATGAGATGAATCATGAGGCCCAAAAGGGACCTGAATTCTAGTGTAGACCTTGCTGTCGCTCTTCAAACAGGTTTCTGCGCCCTTTGCCGTTGGCTACGATTTTCTGCTTCGTTATCCGGAAAGTTGCGCCGTCTGCGGACGCCAGATTGACTGTGCCTACCTACTAGGTGGTGACAAGAATTGAAGGTTGGATCGACGCAACAGTCCCAGACGCTGGCACCAACCGGAATGTGACTCGTAGATCTCCTTGGAGCGTGACTTGTTCTTCGTGCGGGGATGACATCGGGGGTTTGTGTCACGAGCCCGCATTTTTGTATCGCCAACACAACATTGAAGTTGGGCGGCCGCTTCGACAGGTCTGCGGTCTTTTCCATAACGCGAAGGCACCATCATGAAGTAGTTATCTCATTGAAGCCAGACTTCCTCTTTGATAAAGTCCGTTAGAGAACGCACTCGGGTCACACATTAGCCGCTCTCTCGCAGTCTTGCCAGAGCTGCTGCGACCCCACCGCTCAGCCCATCCTCATCTGGTGCGGGTGCTGAACCAGATGCTGCTTCGCTGCCGCGCTGCTGTGATGTCTTCTTCGAGTCTTCAATGGCGGCTGCCAGAAGTGCATCCTCTGCATCCATGTCGTCATCGTCGTCGTCGTC
Source organism: Claviceps quebecensis (assembly GCA_004016085.1). Classification (NCBI taxonomy): domain Eukaryota; kingdom Fungi; phylum Ascomycota; class Sordariomycetes; order Hypocreales; family Clavicipitaceae; genus Claviceps; species Claviceps quebecensis. Next base: position 45,303 of record QEQW01000067.1, read on the forward strand.
GTTCTCATCCATAAAATGGAATTGCTTCGGCGCATCTTTCGCTACTGCACTCGGTGCACCTTTGTCAGGAGACACCCTCGAGCTGGCACTGTCTCTTGCGGGCATATCTCTGAGGGGTACCCTCGAAAGCGGCACGGCCTGCTCTAAGCGCGACGCATCACCGCGTCCAGACGCTTGTGAATCCAAACCCCGCTTCGCAGCCTTTTTGGCCCGAAAAGGCTCTTCAATTGCAGCTGTCCATCGCTTGACCTTGACGCCTCCCCAGCCGTTTATCATACTGAGTTGCTCTTGCTCCGCGTTAATGGCGTTTTTAAGACTCCCAAAGCTGGCTACCAGCGCTACCGCATCTGACTTGTTCAGGCTTCGCGGAACGGTCACGAACTCAACGAGCCTGTCTGCGTAGCTCGAGGCCTGCTGGCCCCGAATGGAAGTAAAGCTTGCATTCTCGTATGATTTGTACAACTCGAGGTACCGGCCGGCTTCGGCTGCCGACCAGCATAGAATGATCGTGACATTGTTGACAACGGACGTTTTGGATAGCTCTCGCAGGGCATCTTCGTGATTGGGTATGTCCACCATGGTGAGAAGAATTCGCAAGTCGTATTTGCCTTGAAGGTTTCGGATGCGAGTGTAAATGTATTCGGGGTGAAGTCTATGGTATTTAAGACTATCCAGTTCGTTAATACATGTCCAGCAAACGGATTACTCACAATCACATGACAGGAACTGAGTCGCGTTGAGGAGCTGACCTGAGAAAGAGCGCGCAAGTTGTCAATCCCAGAACGAAATCGGCTGGTATGTCGCTGTATTCCCAGGGCATGGATCGGATCGACGTGAGAATTGGATTCCCACGTTGGCGTGGTGAAACCAGTATCGTTGATCCGCTGGGATTCTTTGAAGGCAAAGCCTGAGGAGTTGGCTGTACAATCTTTGGGCCATTTGACCCTGCCGGAGGCGGTTTATCAAGTCGCTGAGGTGTAGGCTGCTGGATCTTTTGCGGCGTAGGCTGCTTAGGTCGTGGGGGTACCGGATCTGAGGCCGCCATGGCGGCTAGAAGGGCGTCGTCCGCACCGTAGTCGTCGTCATCCATGATGAGGACGGTTCCGTGTGAGAGTAAATGTAAGACCTCTGTGTGCAAAAGCTGGGAGGTTTCAGAGACGGGATTCAACGTCTTTCTTTACTCTAGACTGGGTCACTGACAGCGTTGAAGTGACGTAAGTTGACAAGGTGAGCAGGACAGGAAAAAAAAGGCTAAATTCGGCGGTCGGCTGTTAAGTTTTACCCCACTACCTACTCCGTACTTGCTGTCCCGTCCACTTGAAAGTTGACAGATACGGAGTACAAGGTACCTAATATACATAGGTACAGTGACAAGTTACAACACAGTGGATGCATAAATTCATCAGAAACATTCCACATGAATTAAAAAGTCATAACGGAGATAAGGGACGAACATGAATCGTCCTCACATCCCCAACGTCTGTCCCGCCCCTTTTTGCCAAAAAGAAAAAAAAAACAGTCATCATATGGAGTACAACCAACCTATCTCCTCACTCATCACCATATTCACTTCCGCTCTCTGCTCCCTCCCCAGCAACGGCCTTTTGCACAGCCCTCAGCGCATCTAACCACGTGTCAAACATGGCTTTCGCTCCCTGCAACTTCGGATCCGGAGATTCCATAGCCGATATCTGATCTCTCAGCCGCTCGTACGCTGCAATCATGACCCAGACCTGCAAGCCCGAGGTATCGCTGGCGGAACGGGCCGAAGAATCTGCAAAGGCCGCGGAGAGCTCCCGGGTGAGAAGATCGAAAGCAATTTCAAATCGGGCGCCATCGGGGCCTGCAGACTTGGCGGTGTCAGCATCTTCGTCTGCTATCCTCCCGTCGTTGCCGTTATTATTGAGCCTTGCCTTTTCGGCACGAGGGGAAGTGGGCGGCGATGGGAATAACAATGGCGTCAGGTAGGCCGCCTCGTCGTGGAATGAGACCAAGGTATCTGCATCTGATGCGATGGGTGAGGGAGCGAGTTGGTTTCTCGGCCGAGGTGCTTCGAAGAGTCCCGCGCCACGCCGCTGATCCGCGCCGGAATGCTTAGGGATAGGGCCGTAGTTGTCATCGAATTCTTGCACCTCGGGTGCCGGCTCGGGTGCTGCTGTAGCGGACAGAGGCTCGCGGTGGGCGGGCGGAACGTCGGGAACTGGTGGGACGTTGGTGTCCTCGGTGAGGAGGGTGTCGTCGACCAGAGTGCGGTATTGGCGGACCATAGTCCGTACGCTGCATTGTCTGTCGACGACGGCGATGGCAGCTTCCTGTTTCTTCTTTGCGGCAGCCATCTCCAGGTGCCCGATATTATGGACGGGCGTCTTTGCGCGGCGCCGAACGGATGATCTGGGGCGTGGTTTGATCAGCGAGGGTCCTCGTCTCATACGAGGTTTCGTGGGATCGGTCTCCATGGACATGACATCTGATATGAGCGGACGTGCAGCAGTCTGAGAAGACGGAGGCGGGGGCGATGGCCGAGACGGGGTAGGAACTGAGGCTTCAACAGAGGCAACAGTGGAAGTCAAAGGTGACGACGGGGGTTGGGCCGAATGTTGCGTTTCAGAAGCAGAGGGCGAAGGCGAAGGCGAGAGTTGTGATGATGAAGGAACTGACGCCTCAGCAGAGGCAGCAGCGGAAGCCGGAGAAGGCAATAACGCGGATTTAGCAGAACCTTGCGCTTCCGCGGCCGACGGCGAAGGTAAAGGCGAGCGCTGTGATTGCGAAGGCCCTGAAGCCTCAGCAGAGGCAGCAGCGGAAGCCAAGGAAGGCGACGACGTAGATGGAGCAGCATCTTCTCGAGCGGACGATGGCGGCGCTTCGTCGACGCTTGGGGAAAGAACAACAGATCCAAGGTTCGACGAATCGATTTCGGGCGTAGAATCAGGCTTATGCTTGCGCTGTTGCTCCGTATTAACTCGCACCAGAGTGGTCGTATGTCTCGAGTCCTTCACGACGGGCGAGATTGGGACCTCAGGATTGCCCAAGCTGGCCATCTGCAGACTGGCCATCTTGATGCCGGAGCTCAGGTTGCGTGCGCTCCATTGTCTAAGCACTGGCTCAGGTGCCGAGTGCCTCGACTTGGCAAAGTACTTTTGGAGTCTTTGCCTGGTCGGTTTCAGATTGCTGGCCATCATGATAAGGGAACGGCGTGAATTTTTACTTGACGTTGACTCTGGCGACATGGGGGACTCGGCAATCGAACCAGGGCTGACGGGGCCTTGGACAGACATCTTGTTCTTTGGTCTTTTTGTTTCGTTGCCTCTTTTCTTTTGCTGCCACCTTTACTGGGCTGTCGTTGTCCCAGACTGTTATTTCTCTACTTCGATGGGTGCGTGCTCGTCCGTCGCATCAATTAGGTAGGATGAGGGGAAGAGAGAAGAGAGAAGACTCATGGAAGGCCGAAGAGAGTGGATTGGGGAGAAGGTATGTTCCATGCAGCGCTGACTGATGAGGTTAACGACCTATCCAAGCAGGGACACGTCTGGTATCAAGTGGATGGATGAACGGTGTCGGTGTGACAAAAAAGGCCCTCGTCCCAATAAAATCTAAAACTTGCAGAAGCAGGTTTTTCACAGGCCACAATACCCATGCAGCTTGGGTAGAAGATCAGCACAAGGACAAACAGGAGTTCCGAGTCGCAAACAGATGAATGACAGCAACGGCCCGAGTCCCGAGCTTTGGGGAAATCCGGCAGTCGCGGGCCGAAGGAAATTTACATTGTACAATGACAAGATTGACAAGATTGACAAGAGTGTGGCTCGGTCTGAGAGGCAGTGCATGGGGTTATGCTGTACGGTGTACCCCTAGTACCTACATTCTCAGATGCACCAAGATAACAACGGCCGAGCCAAGGAACCCGTTGAGGATCGCGGCGATCCGGCTGGTGGCTGGCTGGTGGCTGAGGTGACGATACATCATACGTAACCAGTTCTGCGAAGAGATGTTTGATCGTCGTGTTGGCAAGGCATTGCTTTCCTCTTTTTGAATCTTTGCCTCTTTCGTCCTCCATTCACTTCTCTCATCTCGTAATCTCTGGCCCTAACCCAGAAGAAAGGAAAGGAAAAGAAAGCGAAAGGAGACCTCGATGTACGGAGTACATGCGCATGCAATGAAACGCACGCAATCAGGACACACAGGTTGGCCCAATCTCGCTTCCACGAGCGCCAAAACTGAGAGACCGCCACCAACAGAATTGGGGCTTCCTCCAGTTTGCAGTCCGATTCTGTAGGCAATATTTAGCATAGGTAATATTCGTGACTTTACCAATTCTATTCTTGGACAGCTGCGGGCTGTGCCGGTACTGCCATAAAACGAGTCAGAATTCCCCTGAATCAGGAACACATCACGTTGCCGGATGTTCCATCATTCAGCAAAGCCACATGGCAAGAATGGCGCAGCTCGCGGACTTTGGTGGGTGAGCACTGAGCCTTGAGGAGCGAGGCTGGAGGAATGCAGAGTGGCCCACTCTAGCGAGAGGTTCTGCGACTGCCAACCGGTATGACGTCGCATTAGACCCTTGCACACGCTGATTGGGGAGTCCGAAGTCGGGACAAATGTAGGTACCTATGTATATACATACAGAGGTACCTATGTATATACATACAGAGGTACCTATGTATCTATGAACTCCGTACCTAGTATGTACATAGGTACGGAGTAGTAAGTACCTACTCGTGCCGAACCGTGCGTCGACTCTCCAAAACTTGTCCAGACTGATATACATACCTATCTATGTACCAGCATAACAATGGCGGCCTACAGCGACATCGCGACTCGAGCCTCTGTGCTAGCACTCAAGGCAACTGGCAAGACTACAAGTGAGGTGGCCTTACTTACAGGTCTCCCTATTCGGACCGTAAATCGCATCTTCGCGACCGCCCTTGAACGCGGATTCGACCCTCAAAGCCGGCCCCTGACGATCAAAAATGCCCTAGTGGAAGATGCCCCACGAACCGGCCGGCCGACGAAACAGACTCAGGAAGTTGAGGAAGCTGTACTTTCAATGGTGCTCAACGATAGCTGCGGCCGAGAGAAAACCTGTAGTACACTTGCCGACGACCTTGGCGAAATGGGCCACGATGTATCTCGGACCACAGTCAGGAGGATTCTATGTAAAAATAGACTCAATATGCCCAATCTAATTGGGAAGCAGGTAAAAAAAACATGAGGCAGGATCGCTGTGAGTGGTGTTTAAGCTATCAACACTAGACCTTGGATGATTGGAAGAACGCCATCTGGTATGATGAGTCCTCAGTTATTCTCCTACACAGGCACGACAGTTACCGAGTTTGGCATACTAAAGATGAGAGGTTTCTGTGATCTATTCCCCCGAACGATGGCGAGAAGCCTCAAATTTCATCATCTGGGGCTGCTTGTTTACGACAGAAAGGGCCCTGCCATTGTTGGAAGCCAGAGACTGTAGCAGAGAAACGAGAAGAGATTGAACTGCTTAATCATGAGATGGAGCATGTCTTAAAGAGTCAGTGGGAGCTATTCGCGACCATGGCACGCCTGGCCCGAGGTCTGCATGGAGATGTACTCCGTAACAAGCAGACTGGCAGGGTGTCACGGGGCGCAGGGAAAGAAATCGATGAGTGGCGTCACCGTACGAAGATTCTAAGTCCTAAGCTTCTCCCTTTCGCCAAAGTCTGCCTCCAGGATCGTCCTCAGACAGTTGCAGCACAGGAGGATAAGGCGCCGGCGCATGCACAACCGATGCAGCAACATCTATACGACAGCCATGAGATCTCACGACTACTCTGGTGTGACAATTCACCAGATTTGGATATGATCGAGCCTGCTTGGACGTATCACAGCGCGCAACGACGAAGAAGGGTGCTTCAAAGAACCGGCAGGGAGCTGTTGCCGCTTGGGAAGCTGCATGGAAGGATCAGCCACAGGAACGGATAAGGGCTCGAATTGAACGAATTTCAAGGCATTTTCAAGAAGGCATCCGTCTTGAGGGTGGGAATGAGTACCAAGAAGGCAGGATGTCAACTTCGGATGCTGTATATGTAGCAGGAGGGGCATAGGAAACATCTCCGAACCTCAGAAATGTCTGTCGAAGGTTCTTGTGTATGTAGAAAGACCTCAGGCCCCCCAAGGTTCAGAGGAGAACCCAAATGTCTAGAGATTCTGAGAAAGTCAGCGTCGCTTATTCTGTTTTTTGAAATTGAACCCAAGAACGATCCAGACGAGGAAGAGTGGCCCTGGTTAGTAGTTACGAAGACCGATTTCGGAGTAATCGCTCCGAATGTGTACTGGGTTTGGCCGCTTTTCCAGTCACAATTCACTCGCTGCACCACTCACTCTCCACCTGATCCCAGCCCGATCGTGCAAAACTCCGTCGGCTGCACACGACACAAAATTAGGCTGCAGAACGATCGAACGACCAGTTGCCGCCCCCAATGCCAAAGAAGAAGGACTGGGGAGCCTCAACTAGATTATCCGCCCGCTTAGCCAGCAGAGAGCTGAGTGAAGAGCCCGAGAGAGAGGCCACCGCCCGCGCTTTCAAAGAAGAAGACGACCTCTGCCCTGGCGCCGCTTTCCCCAACGACGGGCACCGTGTACTATGTAGTAGCTCTACCGCCCACCGAAATCGCAGACGACTCCTTGATAGACGAGTCCTCTCTGCCTCCCGAACAACCAGAAACCGAAGTCGACACCCAGGTTGCCGTCGACGCCCAACTCATGGTGTCAACCGAAGAAATGACAAACCAAGAGCCGCCTCCGTGGGCTCAAGCTATATTCGATAAGTTATATTTAGCAGCGCTTGGGCGCAGCTCAACCCGAGAGACCAGTACCACCTCCTCGAGCAGCGAGAGAAACGGGACCCGTCACCCGAGAGACCATTGCCGTTGGCGGCACTGGTTCCAAATCAACTGACTTTGCCGCCAATAAAAAGCTAGACCCGTACGGGGACAGCCAGGATGCCGAGAACCCGAAGTTCGATCCCAAGGCGCGCGAATCGCGCTCCTTGCCCGAAGTCTTGGAGGGGAAAAAGGAGGAATTCGAGGGGTGGATGAAGAAGACCTGTACACCAGCGCTCGAGAGATGCTGGCTCTTTTAGAGGCGACCTTCGGCAAGCCGCATGGGTCCACCACGGCCTATCGCACCCTTTCCCGATTGATATTTGATATCAAGAAGGATGATATCAACGAGTTTATCTCCAAGGTAAACACGTCGGCTGACAAAGCTGATACATATCCGCAAGACGGCGCGCAAGGCCACGCTGTTCAACTGCATGCCTCGGGGTTTCGACACCACGGGTCGTCTTTACTTCCATACGGACGATAGCGAGGTATCGTACGAAAGCTTCACGCCGACCTGACGGCCGCTATCCTCGCTAAACAGGAGGCTCGTAATTGCGGATATCAGCTTTGCCAGCCAACGTCTTTACCTTGGAGATAAACTCGTTCCGCTCTTGACACGGTTTAAGTTAAAGATGAAGGTCATGCGGGTGCCCCCGGCACGGAAAGTATATCGGTTGATGTGGAGGTAGTCGATGATGGCCACCATCCACCCCTCGAATTCCTCCTTTTTCCCCTCCAAGACTTCGGGCAATAATTCATCGAATATAGCTTAATGAATAAATATCTCGTGTGGGATCGACACTGTTGAATCTTTTCCGGTGCTGGTGGCTGGGGCAGTCGAGCTATCAAAATACCTCGTCGACTCCGTCGATGTATTACACGTGTGTCCAGGCCTTCATCAAGGGAAACACAGGAGTGGGAAACACAGGAGTCAGGACTCAGGACTGTGGAGACCCACTTTGACCTGTGCACCTAAAACGCTGATTGGGGCAGACATGACCACCCCATTATCATGGCGCTGATCACCTCAGCAAGCCGACAACTGTCGATAGCGTCGTTGATGAAAGTCGTAATTTCGGCGAGGTGATAAGGCTTGCCCTGTATCGACAAGTCCAGACATCTCAGTGTTACCAATCGTCAGCGTCGGCATCTCATTCTTGAAGCTATAAAAACGCACCCTTCATCGATCTTTGGAGCTGAATATGAATTGGCCGTCGCCCTCACTGCTGCCACTCGGCGCTCAACCTGGCGCGTTAGACAGCCAATTCATATTCTACACTCCTCCGCCGCAGGTTGAAGCTTCAAGTAGCTCTGGACCTGGACTGTTGCGCCGCCAGGAGGTTGCCAACAGCGATCAAGACGGCATATCCGACGCTGAAGGCGAGCCCCAGAGCGCAAATCGTCCCCGGCAGCGGCGGGCTGTCGGAGAGATTAGGCCGCGTCGTCGTAACCATGGTGTGCTCCGCCAGCTTGTCGAAGACAGAGATTGTGACCTGACACACCTCTGGGAGCCCAGTTTACGCCCACGCGATCATCTGCCGCCGCCAGAAGTGGTGTATGAGAGCTTCGAACACGCCGTCGCGGGCGTCACTGCGTGGGCAAAGGACCATGGGTTGGCTTACAAGAAGCAGAAATGGGCCAGAGGCGGCCGTTATAGACTTCTAATGTGCTGCAGTCGAAGTGGCAAGTGCCGCGAGAGGCTCGGTGCTAGCGACTCGCAGCCACGGCGAGGCGCTGTGTCTCAGAGAACTGACTGCAAGATGCAGTTTTGGCTTATGGCGGTTGACTATACGCAGCTGGACGGTCAGTGGAGGGTCAAATGGTGCAAAAACAGAGCCAGTATAACTCACAATCATCCCCCCGCACACGACGTGGGAAGCATTGCAATGTACAGGCGAGTGACGCATAGTAACAACAACGAGCTCCCTGGCGATGTCATGTCTGAAGAAATCACCATTACGGGCTTCCGAACAAGGGATGTTCGCTTCCCTACGTCCCTGGACAAGACCGGTTCGGATGCCATGAACGCTGCGTGCGATTACTCGTCTGCCTACTGCATCCTCGAGACGAATTCGTCCTTTTCCGGCCATGGCATGGTGAGTGCCCCTTGTCTCTTTTCACCACCTCCTTAACGTCGCTTTTTTTTTGTGGCCCCTTTCTAAACATAACGGGCCCCTATGGTCTTTCGATTGCCACTTTTAGACATTTACCATCGGACGCGGCAACGACATTGTCTGCGCAGCCATCCGCCACGTCGCCGAGCGTCTTCAAGGCAAGACGCTCTCTTCGCTCGTCGGCAGCTGGGGCCAGACATGGCGCTACCTCGTGTCCGACAGCCAGTTGCGGTGGATAGGTCCCGAAAAGGGTGTCATCCATCTCGCCCTAGGGGCCGTCGTCAACGCCTTATGGGATCTCTGGGGCAAGGTCCTGGGCAAGCCTGTGTGGAAAATCGTGGCAGACATGACGCCCGAGCAGTTTGTCGACTGCATCGACTTTCGCTACATCACCGACGCCCTGACACCGGCCGAGGCGGTATCGCTGCTTAGGGACGCGCAAGTCGGCAAAACTGCGCGTGTGGAAGACGCTCTGAAGAACAAGGCCGTGCCGGCATATACCACGAGTGCCGGTTGGCTCGGTTACGGCCAATACAAGATGGAGGCGCTGCTGCGGGAGACTCTCGCCCAAGGGTACCGGCATTTCAAGCTCAAGGTCGGAGGCAATCTAGAGGAAGACAAGCGGCGACTGACGATTGCGCGTAACGTAATCGGCTACGACCGTGGAAACATTCTCATGGTGGACGCCAACCAGGTCTGGTCGGTGCCCGAGGCCATCGAGTACATGAAGCAGCTCGCCGTCTTCCAACCCTGGTTCATCGAGGAGCCCACATCCCCCGACGACATCTTTGGCCACAAAGCCGTGCGCGAGGCCCTCAAGCCATACGGCATTGGCGTTGCTACCGGCGAAATGGTCCAGAACCGCGTCGTCTTTAAGCAGATGCTCATGAACGGCGCCATCGATGTTTGCCAGATTGACGCCTGCCGCCTCGGTGGTGTCAACGAGGTCATGGCTGTGCTGCTGCTGGCCAAGAAGTATGGCGTGCCTGTCGTGCCTCATTCCGGCGGCGTGGGCCTCCCCGAGTACACGCAGCATCTCAGCACTATTGACTACGTTGTCGTGAGCGGGCAGAAGTCGGTGCTCGAGTATGTCGACCATCTGCACGAGCATTTCCTACACCCGTCTGTCATCAAGAACGGCTACTATCAGACGCCCATGAGCCCTGGATACAGCGTGGAGATGAAGCCTGAGAGTATGGACCGGTTCACTTATCCGGGTGAGGAGGGGGTCAGTTGGTGGACGAGTGAGGAGGCACAGCCGATCCTGACGGGAGAGAAGAGTTGATTGGCAAGAAGGGAGCACAAGATTAGATAATGAGAATGGAGAATAGATTTTATGAATGTAAATTCAACTTGTGAGAGGGGAGCACCGAACCCGAAATTGAGGATGGGGAGAAAAGGCCTCATGGATGAAAATATGTAAAAAAAGAAAAACATCAGTAAACTGTGTAAAATGAACTGTGAGAAAATCACAATCAATCTCATTTTCGAATGGCTACACGAGAGCACGAACTTGGACTCGCACCTCACGCGGTGTCCCCTCATTCAAGCGAAGCAGGACGTCGCCAAATTGCAAATGTGGCTTCAAAGCGGAGCCCCAACTTCTCCCACGGTGACGCGATGGCTTCCTCCCACAAGAACGCAAACCAACTTTCCCACAATGGTCCTCACCACATCGTGGAACACCTCCGCGGCCTCGCGCCCTCTGCGCTCTCTCACTTCTCTCTTCCTATTATGGAAGGGCTTCCTCCTAGCCGTGGCTCTCAGCGCAGTCCTCGCGCCCGCCTACGACACCTCGACGACTCTCTTCTTGGAGCGCATGTACGGACGCGATGCCCGCGTTCCTCTTCTAGCCGCGCAGCTCACGCGATGGGATGCCCTCTACGCAATGCACGCCTCCATCAAGGGCCGCATCTATGAGCAGGAATGGGCTTTTGGACTCGGCTTGCCCGCCCTGGTGAGCGGCATCGCCAGACCTCTTGCCGGGGTGACGCCCTCAGGGTACGCCCTCGAGCCCATTGTGGCGATCATGTTCGCGCATATCACGCACTTCCTCTCGGTGCTTTGTCTTCACCGCCTTACCGTGCTGCTGTCCGGTAATACGCGATTAGCCTACCTGTCTGCTGCGCTGCACATCCTTTCTCCGGCGGGATTGTTCCTTTCGGCGCCGTACAATGAGAGTCCGTTTGCGTGCCTCTCGTTTCTGGGCAATCTGTTGTTCGCGGTGGGCTTGACGAGCGCGCCGCTGGGACCGCTCTGGACACATGGGGCTATGATTGCGGCGGGCCTGTCGTTTGGCCTGGCGACCGTCTTTCGCAGCAATGGTTTGACGAGCGGGCTTTTATTTGCGGTTGAAGCCGTACACAGCCTGCGCAGGATCGTTGTTGGCGGCTCGCGCTCGCAATGCGTCGGCGGCCTGGTGGCTCTGACAGTAGCTGTCTTGGGCGGACTCTGCGTGGCTGCTGGATCTGTCGTGCCACAGACATTGGCGTGGATGAGATATTGCGTGGGGGATCGTGATGTGTCGCGACCGTGGTGCGACAAGATGGTGCCGAGTATATATACATTTGTACAAGAGAAGTACTGGTATGTTGTATCGCACTATTCTCTTCGCTTCTTGAACTTTTGTTTTATTCTTCGCTCTTATATTCTCTTCTGACTCAACGCCTTTTTTGCCACACAGGAATGTCGGCTTCTTGCGATACTGGACCTTGAACCAGGTGCCTCTGTTTCTACTCGCTGCGCCCATGCTCGCCATCCTTCTTTCGTCGGGCATCGACCTGTTCCAGAACCCGCAACAGATAAGCAGGGTGGCAGGCAAGCCAAGGAACAATGACGAGGGATGCAAATGGTTTGTGCGCGCACTCGCAGCCAGCCAAGTCATAGTGGCGGTCCTGGCCATCATGACATATCACGTCCAGATCATTACGCGCATCTCTTCCGGATACCCGGTGTGGTATTGGTGGGTGGCCGACTGCCTGATGGAGAAGAAGAGGCAGCGTCTGGGAACAGTCATTGTCATGTTCATGATGTTGTACGGAGGGGTTCAGGGGGGGCTGTTTGCCACGTTCCTGCCGCCGGCATGACGGCGCTAGGTCTCGCGCGACTCTCTGCATGCAAACAAACGAATTGGACAACTATTAGAGGACAGACAGCCTCATCGTTTTAAACGCCCGACCGGCGATGGAGGGGGTCACATGCCGGCACATACACTTCAGGAACACCATAAAGAGCCATCCGTTTCAAGGTGCCTAACACGCATATCGGATGGAGCTTACATCTGATAGTGTTGAATGCATGACTGATTCAGAAGCTACCACACACAGTCGGGCGCATTCCGTCACACCAAAAAATCAGGGACTCCATACAGAGTTATTGCACCTTGAGGCGCTCACTCAAGCATGTAACCATCTCACAAAATTGGAGCGCGCGAGTGATTAATACGCTACCATCCACAGACGGGCGCGTAGTCGCACCATTCTGATGTAGAGGTTCCGAACACACCGCAATGCTCTAATGCAGTCATCTCGTACCTCCAGCCATCCGCGCATCACGACAAGTCGGCGCCTCGTCTGCAGGACGCCAATGTCGTGCGTCTTGACTCTGTTACAAAAGCCCTGGACAGCCAGCGAGACAGAGAGAAGGCTCGTTTGTTGGCTCAAGCTTTGATAAGTTTGCAGTCCTCCCCTTTATGTGTGATTGACAACTGCCAGCAGGTGAGTGAATCACTGCACGGGACATAAAAGAATGTTCACGGATCGCACACATCCATCCCTACAAAAACACCATTCGTCTCGTCGATATTTTCAAGAAGTCGATGAGATCCAAAACGGTCCTTACTGCATCCAAGGACTGTGCATCTTCGACATTTCGTCACCCACCGACTACCCAAATCCGAAAGTCCCTCTGCGGGCCATCATTTGTTCGAAGAAAGAGAATGGAAAAATTTCTGAAGGAGAATAGAATGGGAGCTCCTCACCAAGCGCATACGAACGTCACCGCCCCACACCGCGCCATCGAGTCCCGAGTCTCCCGACCATCCACTCAGCACGCGTCGTCCCAATCAGGTTCGATCCAGACCAATAATGCCACGACCAATCCGACGTCCTTCTCCTCGGCCTCCTCGGTCAGGCCTCGCAGCAACGGCGACGATGACGACGACGAAGAAGACGATAGTACTGACGACCTCGATGGTCTGCTTAGCGATGTCATCTCCGTCCACGACGATCTTGCCACATGGCTTCAACATACGGGCTTCTGGGATGTCGACTACCGACGGGCCATGCTCGCCGATGTGCGGCGTCTCAAAGGTCTCGAGGCGGAACGAGCCAGCGTCCTAAATAGAATCCGCGCCAGCAAGCCGGGAATCGCGGGTGGTGAAGCTCCAGCCTTGGTTCCCATTGCTGCTGCTACTACTGCTGCTGCTGCTGCTACTGCTACTGCTACTGCTGCTACTACTGCTACCGCTGCTACTGCTCCTGCGGTTGCGCCTAAGTCGTCGCATACATGCGCCTCGGCGCCGGCTACTTGTTCAACGAACTCGACAATCGAGGCGAACCTCGCACGCTACGAACTTACTGGCCCACTATACAGACGAATTGCGCAGACACCTGCTGTCAAAAAAGGTAACGACTGCTCCAAGAAGCACCGTTCCGTTCCTGTGATGCACAGATACGCACTCAAACGTACATACATTTACTTCCATGCCTACATATGTTTCCAAAAAGGAGGAAACCAAAAAGAGCTAGTAGAAGCTAAAATAAATGCCCTCCAGGAACGCGCTACTTCCTCGTCAAGTCATCCACCATGACCAACGTGATGAGGTCCCAACAGGACGTAAGTCCCCCTTCATATGTCACTATCACTAACAGGCCAACATGCCACCCCCAAAAGACACACGCTGACCCTCAAATCAGAATCTCTGGGTAACACAGAATAAAAACGGTTCCCTCCTCGCACAAGCCTTTCTGGAGAGCAAAACCGTCGTGCTATTCTTTTCTGTCAACAGATCCAAGGCTTTCCAGGGATATGTAAGCCACCAATGTCATTCACACACACACTCCCTCTTCTCCATTTTGTGTGCCAAAAAAAACCAAAAAAAAAAACCCCTATAGCGGGCGAGAAGCCTCCATACGGCAAAGAGGCTGACTTAAGCTCTCTGATCTACATAGGCACACATGACCTCCCTCCCCGACGCCTCAATCCCTCCCCCCCTCTGGATCACAGCCACCGCAAACGACATGCACACCACGCACCCCTTCCACATCCACTGGGTCAAAACCGCCGAAATCTCCTTTTACGAGTTTGCGCACCTCAAGAACGCCCTCAATGAACACCTCTCCGTATCGGTCGGCCGGGATGGCCAGGAGTATCCCCAAGACTGCGGACGGCGTATGGTGCAAGTCATGAATAGGGTCGCTGCTGCTGCGGTGGCGGCTGCAGCGGCCGCGAGGGCCGGGAACAAGACGGGCATGGCGATGACGGGGCTGGATAGGTCGAAGTGGTTTCGGAAGGGTTTGCCTGCGAATCCGGCTTTGGAGCCTATGTCTATGCCTATGCCTATGCCTAGGCCGGTCTCGGTGCCGGTGACGGTGCCTGCGCCCATGGGTGTGGGTGTTGGTACGGGGAGGGGTATGCCCAAGGGTAGGGGCGCGGGTGTGAGCGCGGGTGCGAGCGCGGGCAAGGAAGACTTGCTGGTGGATTTGGAGTATTGTAACTAAAATAGCGGCAAGGAGGAGTAAGTTTTTCTTCAGAGTAAGGGTACTTACTGTACGGGGATGGAAAAATGGAGGTGGTGATGGTCATGGTAATGTACCTGTATGGCGATAAGCTTGATGGACAGATTGAATAACCAAGCCACGGCGTACATTGTATTGCATGGCAAAGCGGCAGAACCGGGAGCCAAAGCTCATAGTAGCCATTCTCGTATCATGTTTCTATTTCAAATATACAAGACCGCATATCAACGCCTCGTCACAGTTTAAAAAAAAAAGGCCCAAAAAAGAACCCCCAGTCATAAACACCAAACTCCAGTGAGTGATAGGTAGGTATACACATGAGTCAGGAAAAGAGAAGAGAAACCCGAAAAAAAAAAGAAAAAAGAAAAGCGAGTTGCCATAAAAAAGCCAACAAAACAAAGCAAGAAACGTGTTCCCAATTCCAAACCCACAGCCCAGATTAATAGTCTTCATCCTCAGAATCACTATTATCATGCACCCGTATAGCCCTCCACCTCCGATCCGTCAAGTCCTGCGCAGCAGTCCCCTCACTCTCCGGATCAACATAGCCCGCACCACCCGCCACACTCAGTGCCACCGGCAAAAACACCAGAGCATGCAGCGCCGCAAACACCACCAGCGCCAACCACACCCGGAAGTAGTAAATCTCAAAAATCTTGGACCGTGTAAACGCCAGCACGCACACGCCCAGAAGCTTCGTCACCGTAATGCCAGAGAAGACTGATCCCCCGACATTGACGAGACTAGTCCACGCGCGGGCATCCCGGCCACGCAGCGTCGTGTTGTTGCTCTCCATGACAGTCCGCGAGGGGAACGTATACGCCCTGGCAATGTGTGCGCAGAATTCGACGGAAATGCCCACGCAGATGATGAGGTTTACTAGCGATACCGCATTGAGGGATACGCCAAAGACGGCCATGGCGCCCATGATGTCAATGACGCACATTGTGACTGTTACGGTTAAGACCGCGGAGGTCATTGCTGAGCCGAGCAGGACGGCGGCGATGACGAAGATGATGCCCACGAGTGCGGAGAGGAGCGCTGCGGTCAGAGGGATAATGCTGAGGTATTGGTCAAAGAAGATGTAGAATACGCTGTAGGGGAAGACGTCTTGTCCGGTACGCTCTGTAATCTCGGATGCGATGCGACGAGCCGCCGCGTAGGCATTGATGAAGTCGGCTTGGCTGCGGAGAGGTGTGTGTGCTGTTCGGAAATGGCTGGCCTCAATGGTGTTGTCCTCGTGATTGATCGCCACTGCGTCGCTGTAGGCTGCCATGCCGCCTAGGGGACACACGTCATCTGCTGGAGAAGACAAAAACTTGTCAAGGTAGTGGATGAATTCTTCGTTTTCTGGCATGCCGTACAGGGTTGCGTTCCAAGCTGGGGTTCGATTCGCAAAACACGTCTTGCCGTCCTCTACGCAACACTGCTCGTAGACTGGATTGAGCCACAGGAAGAAATCGTCCATCCAGCTCGCGGTAGGGGAGGCAATGTATGACACATTCGGGCGTTGGCGCTCGAGTTCTAGCGTCTTTGTCAAGGATAACCATTCGCAAGAGGTAAATCTCGAGCAGACCGCTTGCTGTTGCTCGCGGTGGGCCATGTCGACCCCGCGGGTGACAAAGTAGACAGGCGGCCCGGTCTTCATGTAGTCGTACAAGTCGTTGAAATAAGGAATCAGGTACGATTCGTCAGGAATCGCCACTCGCTGGTCAAGCCCAACCTCAATCATGGGGATCAAGGCAAGCGCAGCGGCAAAGACACCGAGGAACACCACAATGACACCCAGCTTGACGCGCTTGAGGAGCAGGCGAGGCGCATAAGTGTTCTTGATGAAGATCTGGAGAATGCTTTCCTCCTCAATTTCAGATACGTGGCCGCTACCCACGAAGCCATTATTGCCATTATTGTAGATTCGAGCCTTTTTGATCTGCCACCACGGCCAAAGTTCGCATCGACGATCTTCCACGCGAATCTGGTTCAAGGCGAGGAAGGAGACAAACATGGTCATTTGGAGGAGGGCGTTGATGAAGACAGCTCCAGCGGCGTAGGCGGCAAAGTTGCGCACAGCGGGCATGCCTACAGCAGCACCCAACGCAAAGGCCACGGTCTCTGTCAGAGCAGAAAACAGGATGGAAGGGCCCATTCGACCGAGGGCTCGGGCAACTCGCTCCTCTACCATGCGATCGGGGCAGCTCAGGTTGACTCGGTCTAGTTCGTGAACAATTAAGAAGATGTTGTCCACTCCCACAGCCAACACGATAAAGGGAATCACTTCCACGATAATCAGCGTTGCCTTGAGACCTACCCACGAGAAGAAGCCAATGGATGCCGTGATGGACATGAGGACTATGATGATGCCCAGCAAGCCGAGCGAGACCTTGGATTCGACGAGGAGCAGCGCCGGGTTGCGGAAAACATATGTTAGAGGCGTGCCAAGAGCCATGCAGGCATATATGAACATGACAAGGTAGCTAATGACCACAATCTTGGCATCGGTGTTGGTTGACTTGTTTAACTCTTGCTCCAGACTGATTTCTGTGTTGAACGACAGTCGCAAGCCCCTCTGCTTGGCCTCATCTTGTACTTCCAATAAACGGTCGCGCAGTTTATTCTCCCAATCGATGGCTGTGCCACGAGCGTCGCTGCCCTCGGGTGGGTTGTTGATGACCCAAGTGACGGTAAGGGCCTGTGCTTCGGTCACATCTTCGTCATATCCTCCCAAGATCATGCTAGGATCAATGGGTTGTCCAAACTTCGGCCGGCAGTCGACGGGTGATTCGGTACACTTTCGGAGATGGTCTTTCCATGTCTTGGCATTGATCTCGCCCCCCTCAGGAAACCAGTAGCCTGTCACCGACTGAACGACACAGGCATCGCCCATGGGCTTGAAGCACAGATCACCAAGATACTTGCCGTAGGTGTCGCTCTCCAGAGTTTCAATGCTCTTCTCAACGTCCATCCACCACTTGAGAGTGTCGTAACTCAAAACCGGACCGGGTCCGCTTGGCAAAGTATCATTGACCAGAAAGATCTTTTCTGCGCGGTAAAAGGGCCCGAAGTTGGCGTCGAAGTAGGCCTTTTCTTGCGCGGCCGCAGACGATGGGCTCACCCATAGGCGCGCAGGATCCTTCTCCAGGTCAAATTTGAACCAGCCAGCGCTCAGAACGGCGACAATGAGTAAACTGAAGCCAATCGTGATACCAGGGAAGCGTGAAGAGGCATGGCCAAGACGGTAAAACAAATCGTCGCATCGATCATTGATCCAGTATCGTTTGGATGGACGATCCCGCATGGCTTCCGTCAGTACAGGGCCGCCTTCGTCTTCATCATCGCTGTGTAGAGCTTCGTGGAGTAGTCGCGTTCGCTCAATTCTGTGCTGGGCATATCGTTTCCATGCCACATGGCCGAAGATGGTGGCGGAAAAAGCAAAGAGAAGTATCGAGTACGTGAAGATGGACGCGAATGACAGGCATGGCAGCGCACCAACACGACATGAGCCAGACTCCTCTACATCAGGAAGCTTGGGGCACATTTCAGGGCAGTCGACGCAGACGCACTGGAAATTCGGGTCCTCATCGTTGCATTTCTTGGGCGTCATGTCCAACGCGCCCATGCTGGGATCCTCGTACGATTCGGGGTAGTTAATCTGGAACGGCGAGCCTACCAGCGGTTTCTTATCACCCAAAAACTTGAGCATGTCGTGGTAATTCTTGGCACCACCTCCTATCAAGTCCATTGCTCTGCTATTGGCACCGCCAAACTTGACTTCTTTGCAACTGTCGTAGAACCCGGAGCCGTATTTCTCCGATATAAGCTGATCCAACTCCGTTACCAGTAGCTTGTCATTCTTGGGAGCAGCCTGCGTGACGTTGACGAATAGTGACTGATCGGGAGAGCAAGTAAACTTGCAGAACATGTTGAAGAAGTTGTGTTTACAGGCAGGACAGGAGCCAATGAGGGTATTCGGAGTGCCGAGCTCGGATTTGAGGGATCGGATCTGAAAGAAATGCCAGTGAGCAAAGCAAGCTTCTTGCACGAGACAGAGCATGGGAGCTACAATCGTCATTATTCACCTGATCCAAAGTACAGCAGACTGGGCCATCGCTCCATTCTGCTCCGCAAAGGTCAACAAGTTCTTGTCGCAGTTCAGCATCGGGGTCTTCGGCCAAGTCATTATCAACGCAGGGAAGCTCTTTGCCGAATAAGCTCTGCTTGCCACATTGGCCCCGAAATGCGCAACGGCCTGCTTCATGCTTGGAAGTATAAGGTGCTTCGTCGGCAACGACAGTTTGTAGGCTGGACGATAAAGCAATACCGAGAAGAGCTGCGATGCGGTGACGCATCTCGGATTGCTGGGCGGGCCACTCGGCCGTGGGTCGGCACAGAACTGAGAAGATCGAACCGAACGGGGGTGACCACTGACGACGCACTGCAGTCGCACAGAACAGAGTGACGCCGACTCGCAACGGGAGAGACGGTCGGGCGTCAGGTGAAGCAGGGCCGTGGAGATCTTGATCGATGGGATGCTGCAGTTGTTGTTCCGTAGTCGACTGGAATCGAGACGTCGAGGCGGCGTTGAGACTTTTGGCCCTTGGGCGCAGCGAGAGTGCTGCTGCCGGCTGAGGTGCTCCGTTGCAGCGCAGCCACGGCTCAACAACCAGTCAAATGCACGGAGTGATGCTTCAGTGTTAACTAGCGGCTGGGGTAAATTTAAACTCGGAATTGGAAAGCTGGCTGCTGTTCCAGTGTTCCTGCTGTTGTCTGGAATGTGCCTGGACTCTGGACTGGAGTCTGGACTGGATTCTGTAATTCTGGACTCTGGAGCCTCCTTTCCTACGGACTTATCCCGATTCCCCTCCCTCTGCCTTGGCCCCTTTGGCAGCGCATGGATCGACAGCCATGACGCATGCACATGCGCATTTGCGTCATCGAACACACATTATTACATTGTATCAACGTTACACCGGGTTGTAGTATGAATACAAGGTACCTCCCGACTAACTCCAACTCTTGCCTTTATTACCACGTCGTCACCTGGTTGTATGCTGAAGCCTGTGACCGAAAGCGTATCGGAATATGCTGTAGCTGGTTGTCGGCAGCTTAACGTCTTGTTCAGTCGCGACTCACATGTTCCTCACCTGGGCGCACGAAGCAGCACAGTAGAGCTGTAAAAAAAAAAGATGGCTTTCTCATTCTGCGTCGCAGATTCAGAGGAAAGGAATTGAACGCAAGGAATTGTTCTCGATGCTCTATCTTGCGTACACGTGATTATCGATTCGTTATGGACCCAGTTTGCCGAAACTCAACTCCAAAAGGCGCTAAGAAGTCAAGTCCGTGATGCGCTCTCTGGGCAGCGTTCGGCCAGCCTCTTTGACGCGTCTACATATACCTTACATACGTACCGGTCCCACGTCCCAGGAACTCCTGAAGTCCCGAGTGCCAGGCCCCATGCCTAGCAAACTCTGCGCTTTTCATACAAGTGTGGCCTCGTTTGACTGAAAACAGCAATTGCTTGCTTTTGCTTCATTTCTTGGAACTCTCTGTTCTTTTCGCTTCTGTCGCATACATTTGCATATTTCCAGAGTCTCGCATCCTGAATAATGACAACTGACATCATTCAGCTGTTTTCGTTGCTCAGGCGCTCATCACAATCTACGTGCCAGCAGCAACATATAATATGACGAGTCAGAACGATTCCAAGCTCTTGCAAGAGCTGGTGGTAAGTGCCTGGCCAAGTAGAGAGTGAAATGAAATGCGCCGCTCATTGCCAATCAGCCCTGAGTCTCTGACAGCGCATTTTCAAACTGTTCAGATCACGCGCGTTGACGCTTCTCCGGCAGGACTCGTTCCACACCTTATTGGATGAGGCTCTCATCGTAGCCATAGCAGGCGACTTTGAGTTAAAGGACCCTTCTGCATACGCAAGAGCGCGATCGACACTGGAGGATCTGGCGCAAAGCGTTCCCTCGGAAGAAGTATCTGGCTTTAATCCTAGCGGTCTTATGTTCGATGCGGAGGAGGGAACAGGTCACCAAAACGCGCATCTTGATCGTCTCGACCATGTAGACACGTCGACAACATGTGCTAGCCACACCACATCACAGGTGTATGCGACGGACAAGTCAAGCACAGATGCATCATCACATGTGCCGGACTCTCCCAGGCTAGCTCTCCGGTTAACGTCGTTCAATCAGGACAGCGAAGAGGACAAGGTTCTCGTGCTGCAAAGCATGTTCGCAGAGCTCAAGCCCTATGATGTCAGCTATGCGCTCAAGAAAGCAGATGGAGATTTCCAAATCGCATTGGACGATTTGCTAAACATCCAGTATCTGCAATCGACCGGACAGCAACTGAAGGGAGTAGATGGATTTTTCGTGACCGAATCCAAGGCGGGCAAACGAAAAAGAAAGAAGAAGGGGGACAAAAAGGTGGCATCTTCTGATTCCGATCTATCCGGTAGTACAAGCGTGTCGAACGAGACTTCAGCGACAGAAAACGGTATGTTCATTCATTCTGCATTCCCTTTCTTTCCCTGCTCATGTTTCTTTCTGTACTCCTTTCTCCCTTCCAATTATCCCATTGCCTAACTTGCAAGGTCCAGGCCAAGATGAAGTGCAATACATCGCAGATAGATTCGGCGTACGATCAGATGAAGTCACGCCAATCTACCGCAACTGCGAAGGCTCCCAGGGCGCCACCGTGGTAAAACTGTTAGAGCAGTACATCTCCCACGGCGTCGAAACCCAGGACCAAGCAGGCAAAGAGACATCCGACACTCTCATCAAGAAATACCGCCATGTGCCGCCCGAATTCATGCCCACCATAGTCCACGTATCGGGCTCCATCCCTCAATTCGCCGAAGACATCGCAGCGCTCCTAAACAAGCACTTCTCCAAGCCCACAAAGGCCAAGAAGATCGACCTAGCCTACAGACTGACGCCGCTCCCCCAAGGAGAAATCGAAGGCAGCCAGTATCTCTCTCCGGGCGCCGCGAACGCTGCACGAACAGGCCCAGCCTGCACATCATCCACATCGCTGAACGTCAAGAGCGTAGCAGAGGCCCTGGGTCGAGCAGATACATACCATCAAGCGCGCCGCGATGCTGCTTCTTCAGCAGTCCAGTTACATCGCCGTGGCGCATCAAGTCCTCTGTACAGACAAGCCGCAGGGTACTACGCAGATCGGGCACGGGAGCAGGCTCGATATGCCCAATCCGCTACATCGACAGCCGCGGATCTGCTCGTAGACGAGCAGAGTACGCGCCGGTCAATCGATCTTCATGGTGTGCTTGTCCACGATGGCGTGCGCATTGCTCGGCAAAAGGTGCAGGACTGGTGGCAGGGGCTTGGCGAGATGCGGGCGAAAAAAGCGCGAGAGCAGGGCGGCTTCACTGTTATTACGGGGCTGGGTCGTCACAGCGCTGGAGGGGTCTCGCAGCTGAGGCAGTGTGTTGCGGCGGCGCTGCTTCAGGATGGCTGGAAGGTGAGTGTTGAGACGGGGAAGTTCGTTGTTCTGGGGCGTCGGTGAATGCGCGTTTTGTCGAGTTTGCGAAGAAGTAGCATTGGATTGCATGGTGTACCATATAGTGTGCATTGGACGGGATTGGGGATTTTGGAATAAGTGTACTGTATTTTGGCATGTATGTTCCATGCAGTCTACGATGGTGTGATTTGATTGCTCTGATACCACATACCTACCTATGTACACACCAACGAAGAAGATTCAAGACAATAAAGCAATAGCGAGGAATGCTCCTGAGTACCTGGTAACGGTAGTCTACATATACGAACCATCTTGGACATGTCAGAACATGTCCCCAATCTGACATAGTGCGGTGTGCCGCAATTGCTGTATCAGCGTACGTGCGAATGTATAGATCATCATCATCATCTATGTGGAGTTTGCTCTCCATAGCCCTCTAAGACCCATCATCATGTGTCCCGTGCACGATTTCTGAGGACTGGTGAACTCATCGGGGGCCAAGCCGTATCTGAGGAGACATTATTCCACACGTTCATGAGGTAGGTAGTTAAGTATCTACATTCATACATACATACATACATACTACATTACGGACTGGGCCTCCATAAGGAGACGTGCCCAAAGCTCGAATCTATCGCAGGCTGCAGCAGGTAGAGGAGGTACCTACCTGGCTAGAGAAGGAATCCCTGTATCTGAGGAACAATTTCTGCTGGAGGATTGGACTCTGGAGTCCACCAAAACCAACAATTCTCCCAAGGGTTCATCACTATCGGTTGTTTGTTCTTCCATCTCCGATGGCTTCGTGTATATAAACTCTTCATCTTTCCCCTCTTCTTAGCTTAGAACTCCACTGCGTTTTTATCTGAATTCAGTCATGTTTACTTCGCCTCTTGTCTGAGTCTCTTGGAGTCCGGTTTGGACTGCCACTGACTCTCTCTTTTGTTTGTGTCGAGTAGTACCGTATCGTTCTTGATATGTACTCCGTACTATGTGATCCACTATTTCCCTTCTCTTTTCTGCTAGGCATGTACATACCTATGTACCTCTAGGAGTCTAGGCTCTGAGGGTGCGCGGGACTTCCGGAACTTTGAAGTTTGACAGCCAGTTCTACATTTTACCCGCCGCATTACTCCGTATGTACGGAGTACATGCCTAGTACTATAGCGGCAACGAATTCGAGATTCTTGCAGTGTTGATAGCGGACGCTGGGATATATAAAGACAGGCAACTCCTCGTGAGTCGGACCTCAGTGTCTTCACCTTGTACGGATTGTAGGGGCCAAGCTCTCATACCAGCTAAACATCCCCCATTGTCCAATTGCGTATTTCAAGTCTTCAACGACAACGCTGCCATGAAAGTCAGCGCTATCCTCGGCAGCTTGGCCATCTATGGCATCCAGGTGCACGCCATCCCAACAGACCTCGATTCTCAAGCCATCCAGCCCATTGAAGCAAGCTCCCCAAATCTGAATGGACTCGAAACGAGGGATACTTACTGTTGCGTCGGATTGTAAGTTTTCCATCGTGCATGTAGGCTCGCCTGCTAGCCTATCTTCCTTGACTGATGTGGAAACAGGAGTGATATGACGGATGATTTCGGCCACTTCGTTCCCCGAGGACCTGGAAGATATGTGTGGAATATGAACAAGAGGCCTGGCTGCATGGTAATTGTCATGAGGAACCCAAATGACTGTTCTGGATGGACGTTCGCTCCAAGAGGCTGTTCAAAAGACGACATGCCTATCGACGTCAGGGTCCGCTCTGCAGATTACTGCCAGGAGAATACAGCCTAGAGGCAGGTTTCATGATCATGCGGGTAAACTTGCGCGAGCGTCAAGACTCAAGATGGGATACACTCAAAAGGCTGAAAGTAAAGAATCAAGATCTTGAACAGATGTGAGGCAGGCCAAGAGTCACTTTTATGCATATGACGACGTTTAGAGGCTGGAAAGTAAATCTGATGCAAATGGAAGCCCTCGTTTCGTGTCGTATTGTGCCATGAGGAGTTCACAGTATCCTTTTCGTCTGGTCGGCGTTGATCAGATTGGTTTTCTGCTGGATTTGGCTCCGTAATCAACGATAGTGCCCGAATTCTCTTCATGAAGCCAACGTTCCGGTGCGCTTAGCGGGTTATGTACTATACTCCGTACATGTCGGAATCGCTGACCAAGGGAACAGTGTCACATGATCGGATACACCAATGTGGTGCGTGCGTAATATACGCACGCACGCTCATTGGCTGTAGCCGTCACAACATTGTGGGATAAAGGGCTTCC
>QEQW01000670.1:0-14154 GCA_004016085.1 Claviceps quebecensis
AACCCGGGGCCCCCCCCCCCCCCCCCCGGCGTCCGGTCCAAGTTCCTTTGGGGCCCTCCCATTCATAAAGACCCTGAAAATCCAGTCCCCGTTCCTCATTTCGTCCAGCACTCCAACTCGATTCTTTCTTCCACAGCCAGCATACAAGTCATAATAAAGATATCAGACGATCACGAAGCCAACTTGCCATCCAAAACTCTTCAAACCTCCAAACCTTCAAACCAATACGCTTCATCCAACTTTCCACCATAGCATCCACTGCTGCCTTTTTTCCCATCAATAGTGTCAAGAATTCTCATAGTCGCATTTGTTACATTTCACATCTCGTCCACAATGCCCACCTCACAAGACTCGTACAATATGATGTCTACCTCGCCCCAGCCGCCTCGAAGCTTGATAAGCTATTCTCAATTCATGCACGAACACACGAAGCGTCAGATGGAGGCCAACGGATCCAGGTCTGCCCGTTCGAGTACTAGCTCCAACGGCAGTATGTCCAGCAATGGAAGTATGTCTCACGACTATCAACATTAGACGACCGCAGCCGGCCATATCTCAAGTCGCCTTCTACAATGCGATAGAAAAACAAATTTGACTCAAGTCATTTTATTCTCACTTCACGCCATGGGGCGACTCGTACAGCCAGTTCAACGAGGAATAATCCACCCATATGTTACATTGCATGAGCTCTCGACGTACGAGACACGGGTTTTTTTTCTACCTTGCGGCGTTTTGGGATTACGGTTGATTTGACGCCTGATTCGGACCGTTCTTAGTACTGTTCAAGAGAAGCGAATGGTAATGATCAATGTTATTTACCCATCTGAAACTTTGAATGGATATTGGATAATGTCTTATGATCAGGTGTTTGGAGTACAGGATGATAAGTTTACAGCTTTAGCAATTCATTTCCAGCTCATCGTAACAGCAGAATAAATCCGAATGCTTGCGGTCTGTATGTAGTATAGTCACTTCCACCTCTTTAACGGGTATCACGTGCGTGAAATGCCAAAAACATATTAAACTAATTCCCTAACATGTGTGATAATGCGTCATAATTACCTTCAAGCAAAGTACTTCATACTAGTGACGGTTTTTTCTTGATGCCCAGTAACGCCGCATGATCCTTCTTCCTTTTTACTACACGTTTGAATGACGTCGTGGGCAGCGGTGGAATCTTGAAGCCATCAACTGTCATCTCAGCCTTCACACCCTCCTTGCCGCCGCTATCGCTCATGCCGCTGTCGAGAGGTACAACCTCCTCCGCAGCAGCTCTCGCTTTAGCCTCAGCAAATACCCTCCTCGCCGCCTCCTCATCTTCCCGCTCCTGTCGAGCACGCTCCTCCTCCTCAGGCCGCACAACTGAATCCACATAATCTGTCCCCTCCTTCTCCGACTGATGAATCCGCGCATTCCGCTGCCGAATCTTGTCCAGCATATCCCCCGCAGCCATCTCCAGTTTCGCATCCGCATTCTTCGCCTCCAGATCCGCCATGGCATTTTTCTCCTCCTCGCCCGCCGCCTCTGCCTCTTCGCGTTCCAGCCGATCGAGCCGCTCTTCCACTGACTCCTCCTCTGCGGCACGATTCCGCCAGGGCTCTGCGTTACGCACCGCGCCCTTGACCATGGCGTAGTCGTTGTTCTTGGGATCAGTCCGGAGGATAATTTCCGCGCTGCAGCGGGTGCATTTGATGTGGAGTAGGAAGATTTGAATATTGAGATATTTGTGCTCCACGTTTGTTTCTTTGCGCGAGTTGAATTTGCGGCCCTTGTAGATGAATTCGCCGCACGTGGTGCACTTCATGCTGAAGGGGGCCATGATTCGCACTGTTTGGATGCGCGTGCCGCTCTGTTCCTGGCCTTTGCGCCCGCCGCGCCGTCGGGTGATGTCGCGGGGATCGAAGTCGGGGGGATAGTATTTCTGTTCAAGCACAACAGGGTCAGTATGCAATGTGACAGGAGATGACTGTTCAGGAGGGTCTGCGATAGACACGAGAAAGACGTACCTGAAGAACTTTACGCTCGGACATGATGTGCTAGTGAGTGATGGCGATCTTGGTTGCCTTGTCTGTCTGTCCACTTTTGAGGTGTGCAGCTTTGTATTGCCGTGAAGGAACAGCCGCTGAAGACTGGAAGAAGGAGTGACGCTCAGCGTTATATGGAGGGTATGTCGTCTGGAGTCGACCGATGCAAGGAGCCTGCAAGGAGCCTGCAAGATGATAGAAAGAAAAGGAAGCAATGTGGAAGTTTTCACGATGGAAGGATTTGTCTGACAAGAACTTGACGGGCAGATGTAGAGGCTTCGAGGTGATGGGTGGCGCAAAGAGTCGATGCTTTGCGTGTATGATGTATGTATGTAACGGGGCGCGTGATGAGACTAGTGGGTAAGGTACTTTATTAGCTCGACCGCTGCAGCCTGCAGCGCGCATGCCAGCCTGCAAGGCTGCCAGACGACCCCACCAACCACCGCAACATCGCATTTTCAACCACGAACCGCGATCAGCACCACCCCCAATTGTCCTCCTCGTCGCAAAGAAGAAGAAAGAGTATGAGAAGAAGCTACATGAATACATAAAGATCTACGCTACGAATACACAAACAGAACCAACAACTCCACCACCTCCAAAATGCCCAAAGCAGAAGTCGGTTCAACCAAACACCTCGCCAACAAACTCAAAAGTAAAGGCCTCCAACGCCTGCGATGGTACTGCCAAGTCTGCGAAAAACAATGCCGCGACGCCAATGGCTTCAAAATGCACACCCAATCCGAGAGCCACGTCCGGCAAATGCTCGTCGTAGGCGAAGACCCCAAGAAATTCATCAACCAATTCAGCGAAGATTTCCTCCGCGACTTCCTACAGCTGCTCAAGACAGGCCACGGCGAGAAACAAGTTCAGATGAACCACTTCTATCAGGAATACATTGCAAATAAGGAGCACATCCACATGAACGCGACGCGGTGGCCGTCTCTGACTGAATTTGCGAAATATCTCGGAAAGGAGGGCATTTGTCGAGTGGAGGAGACAGAGAAGGGGATCCATATCTCATGGATCGATAACTCGCCTGACGCGTTGAGGCGACAGGAGGCACTGAGGAGGAAGGAGGCGCAGGATCAGGGGGATGAGCAGCTCGAGCAGCGCATGATACGGGAGCAGATTCGGAGGGCACAGCAGCAGGCGAGTGCGAGTGCTGGTGCTTCGGAAGCGAAAGAGGAGGAGAGGGAGCTGAGGAGGCAGGATGGCGACGAGAAGATCACGCTGTCGTTTGGATCGAAAAAGGCTGCCAAGAACGGGATTGGGACTACGGTGGATGCTGTGAGTGGTGAAGAGGGAAAGACGACTTCGTTAGACGCCTCTGCCTCGGTCGTGGCCGGCAAGACGACGCAAGGCAATGGCGCAACGGAATCGAAACCAGCTAGCTCGGGCGGCGGTGTCGTATCGATGAAGATCGGGGCCAAGCCGCAGACCAAGAATGTCTTTGCACAGGCCAAGAAGAACGCGCTGGCGGGCAGTCGGTCCAAGAAGCCCAGCAAGATTGAGCAGCCCCAGAAGATGAGCGAAGCCGAGAGGATTATGCGCGAGGAGATGGAACGGAAGAGGTCGCGCGAGTCTGCGGGCTTTGGGTTCAACATGTCGTCGGGCAAGAAACAGCGAAACTCATGAGACCATGAGACGGGCTAGGGAGGAACTTGTACATTTGGGACATGGGCGTTTGGTTTTGCATAGTTACAATCGGGACGCGGGCGTATGGTTTCGTGTGGGAGAAAATAAAGAAGATGTCAATGCATCCAGGAAGCTTATATGTTTGTTTTAGATACCATGAATAATGACTGGAAACAACCCGACGATCTTTCCACAGTGCTCTGTCCGCGATGTGTCCACCCCTCAAACGCCATATCCTCACCAAAACTCCAGCAAATCAATGTTCAAAATGTAACAAGAGAAAGAGAACAAAGCTCCTCTTCGAAACCTGTCCCCTCGCGTCTAGTTATCCAACGCCGTCTCGGTGCCGTCTCTCCTATCAAACGCAAACATATTAGCACGTTCACGGTCCAAGTCGCATCATCTTCTCAACCCCCCGCCTTGGGTTGACCCACGGGATATATTGTATTCTATACTCCTCCTCGAGAGTACTCCGCACCTCGTCCGGCAACAGCCCCGACACCTTGATCGCATACAAGCCCGCCACATAGCCGTCCAGACGCTGCCACTTGGCCACCCACGATTTAGAAGGATCGGCCAGCGTGATCAGCCCCTCGAAGACTTGTGATGTGCAGCTCTCGATTTGGTCCTGTGAGCCAGCGAGGTGGAGGAATTCTTCGCAGTTGGGGCATCCTTCGTCGCGGAAGCGCTATCACGATGTTAGAGGTCTGGGTTGTACTAGTACTACTCGGTGTATCGGGGAGTTCTTGATGTTTTTGAGAGCTGCAGATCGTCGCTCAAGATTCCTGTTGTACTAGGAGGGGGTTTCGCACCGAAGCGGTCATGACGATGGAGCAGACCATGCAGGCGCGCAGGTAGCGCTGCTGGCCGGACGTGACGAAGTTAGACATGGTTTGCGACGAAGATTTCGGTCCGAGCGAGGAGGTAGGTGGTGAGCTGCGAAACGGATGCGATCATCAGATGGGGGTCGCTGTATTCGACGTTGGGACCTAAGAGTGACAAATCGCGGTTGAAGTGTGTCTTGCTTGGACTTCACAGCGTACCTACAAGGTGAAAGGTGACTAAAGTCGGGAAGTTGCTAATTATTATGGGGCTTGGTGGTATAAAGACACCTCCTAGATATGCTTGTAAGCGATATTGCATCTACACACATGGACGTCACACGTGCCTCGAAAAAGCTATGTACATACATACGTACATACATCCTCGACAAACTCCGTAGAACAACAGCATACGAAGGTATTTGAAGCGCGAAAATGATAATGTTCCCAAAGCTCTGAGAAATTGAAATCCTAATCGGAAACACAGCGCATAGCGCACAGCCAAAAAAAACAAACAAACAAAGGAGCACAAAATCCCCCACCAAAAAGGATATAAAAATGTCGGAACACGGCCAAGACTTCACCCACACTTCCCACACTTTCACCATCCCCCTCGCCGAACAACCCTGGTCGTACGCATACCTCGAGCTCGCCACCGACGGCCCCCAAACCATCACGCTAGATAACCTCATGGTCAAGTCATACATGACCGCCGCGCTGACTCAATTTCTCGGGCTCACTGGCTCTGCCATCCCCATTGATATTCTCAAAGCGCAAGACTCCACATGCTGGGTGAGGCTGCCCCGCGAGGACATGGACTCCTTTGCAGCGGCCATCACGGCCTACAGGGGCAGTAGGGAGGGAGACACGCAGTATGTGCTGCGGATGAAGGGGTCGTCGAACTGGCTGGGGCTGTTACTTGGGCAGGTGGCCCAGGAGGAGGTGTTCCGGCGCGTAGAAGAAAAGTCTGCAGCGGCGAAGGATTGACGACAAGGAAAGAGGGGAGGAGGATGACTGGTTATGATGACGATCAACGACGGAGAAATTACTGTCATAGATCTTGATGTACTGGTATTTTCTGCTCTACGTAACCTGGTATCTGTTTTCTCTTTTTTTTTTTTTTTTTTTGCATGATGCACCACCCGATACCAGACCTGAAAAATTATGAACGAAAACGCAAAGTGTTTATCACCAATGCATGCCACCCTTTCCTGACTCCGGATCCAATGCTCTCATTATGATAGTTTGCGGGGAATTTCGTGGAGAGTGTAGGTTGTGTCTTATTGCTATAAATTAATTATATCCTTGGCCATGATGTGTGTGGATTTCTTCTTGGATGTTCTTCTTCTTTTACATCAAGGATGACATGAGAGAACTTTGGGCATATGCCTGGACAACACAGTCAGTAAATAGAAAGAAAAGTATGCGGAGACGGCTGACGCTAGAATTCCATCTAGTTCAAGGGGGCTTTACCATGGGCTTGATGTTCGGATGTGGTACAGCGTCGAATTGCTCGTATTGTAGCTTGTAATCCGACTTCACATTGATATATGCACCTTTGTTCTCCGTTGAGTCGCAATATTTGGGCGCGGAGAAGACTAGTTAAGTCGTGTTAGAAACGAAAGCCAGATAGGGTGGTACAAAGCAGGCAGGGAAATCTTGGAGGACTGAAGCGTACCCGTAATGCATCTTCCGTCGTGCTGGACTTCATAGCCAGCCATGCGAACTTCGTGGCTTCGAATAACGGCCTCGAGTCCGTTCTTCTCGCAGAACTTCTTGGTAATGTCGGGTCCGAATTGCAGTCCGACACCTCGCTTGCTCGCTGATCGGCCAGGCGCGTCTTGTGGGTCAGTCCACAGCATCTCCATCATGAGACCAGACTGCCCCGGTTGTCTCTGGTTGTGTCGGTTGAGCTTCCGAATGTCGTCCAGTGTAACGTTGTCGTCAGAGAACAGACCACCATGGAGAACCAGATACTTTTCGCCGACCAGCGTGGCCAGTGGCAGGGCAGAGAAACTCTCTGAGAAGAGTTTGAACACTCTGAGTAAAGATGGTCAGTTTTATCCACACATTATAAAATATAGACAGTGGTTACACTCATGGTACCCCACGTCGTGATCACGCACCTCTCGTTGTATTTGGCTTTGCACTCTCCCTCGAAGCCGTAGACGCGGTTCATGTCGTCTGTCTCGTGATTACCACGGTTGAGGAAGAAACCATTTGGCCGCAGCCATTTGTAGGCATACAATAGCAAAGCGATCTCAGTTGACCATGAGCCTCTGTCGACAAAGTCGCCGTTGAAAAGATACCAGTGTTTGTCACTGGGCGATCCATTACGACGGAATAGCTCCATCAAATCAAAGTATTGGCCTGCCGTGATTCGATTCAGCCATTTGTTTTATATAGAAATCTGTGGAAAGGAAATCGGGGGTTACGAACCGTGAGTATCACCACAAATGGTGAGCTCAACATCATCAGGTATTTGCATCTCCACCATGGTTGCCTCATCGTAGATGATCTTCTTGACTGCAATAATGATTTGGTAGACATACTTGCGGTGAATTTTCTTGTTGTTCTTGAATCGTTCAGTCATGTCGTCGATGAATTCTTGTGTCATTTCATTCTCAAGTCGGACGCCATCATAGCCGTCTTCAACCACCATGGAATCAAGGTCAATGCCTTCAGCCGCTGAGGGTTCGTCGCCAATCTCGATGGCATCGAAGAAGGCCATTTGTCGCACTATCTTCTTGCACTCCTCCAACTTGAGTCTCGCATCCTTGTTGTTGGGGTCTAGTCTGACACACTCCTTGAAATCATTGATTGCTTCTTTGGGTCGCAGAATGGCGGTTCGGGCAAGACCACGTCGGTAGAAAGCCTGCAAATTATAATGAGCTCAATTCTATTCTCCGCGGCGCTGACACGGCAGTATACATGAAGTGTTACTAACCTTCACCATGCCGGGGTTCAGCTCCAGCGCCTTTCCGGCATCTTGAATAGCATATCCGTATGCTTCGGTTTTGATGTGCGCCTGCAATGGTAGGAAACAAGAGTCGAGTTGAAATCGTCAGTCACACGACTAGGAAGAGAAATCGTCCGTCCCAAACCGAAGCCTTGGTCAGGCTTTTATATACGCACTTGAGCACGATTGGTGAAGAAAGTGGCTTCCTTGTCATTCAGCTGGATGGCCTTTGTGTAGAAGTCGACGGCACCAATGTAGTCGCCAGAGGCGAAGGCCTTATTGCCCTGGTTCTTGAGATCAACAGCTTCCTGAGACATGATGGCAGTTTGGCAAGTTGCAACTCGACAATTCGGCAACTTGAGAATTAGGCAGAGCGCCGGTCGCAGTGAGCGGGCGAGGAGCGGCGAAGGCGAGGTCCAGACCAAACGAAATGTAGAAATGATAAAAAAGGTCTAGTATCTATCAGGCTGGACGAGAAGACTTGAGTGGCAATAACTAGAGCCAAGGAGTTCCGCGGCCGGAGAACCTGAGAAAAAAATATCGGCGTCTGTACGGTGTTTGCGCGTTGGAGGTGCAAATCCGAGGCATTGATTGGGAACGTGGGGCAGAGGTAGCAGGGGGGGTTCTTTTGGCTGGGGCCCGGGTTGTACAAGCACGAGGCTTCATGGGTCCATCCGAGGCGTCGTCTGGCCAACCACAGGCTGAGTTTGTCGCAATGCTGTATGGCCATTGGCCAACTTATCCCAGCTCCCGGCTAGAAAAGTCGATTGACACGGCACTTTTAAGCCCGCTTAGTTGCATGAGCGGGTCCGCATGTCACCGGCCAGAAGTTGAAAGAACTCAACTTCCGAGAAGTCGAGATTCGAGATAAGCAACCGCCCCACCTTCAACATCCTCAAAGCTCCGTCTTGGTCAGAGTCAACGTCAATTTCGAGATATAACACCACCGTCCCGTCTCTAGTTGCTGGAAATCATGCTGCTTTCATGACGTGCCAGATTCTTCCATCAGCTTGGCCAGCACCACCTACAATCGAGCAAAATACGAAGACGCTTCAGCGTCGCTGCATCCATCCACTTACAACACGGCACCCATAAACCAAAACACTCAACGACATCAGCCCGCTTGGGTTTGCACATACGCGCACGACGCTAGGCACCTTCATATGGAGACGTCAGCTCCCAGTAAGGCCTCCGCAGCCTTGGTGCGAAAAAGGGTCGATACAGATCTGATGCCGGCACCGCCTCCGGTCAAGAAGATTAAGCGCCCGAAGAAGGTCTTAGACGAAGACTACTACACCGAGGCCATCTCCCACATCATAGCTCGAGACTTCTTCCCAGGTCTCTTGGAAACTCAGATCCAGCAAGAATATCTGGACGCAGTAGAATCCAAAGATGCCGCTTGGATTTCAAGCGCCGGCCTTCGGCTTCGAACCGTCATGACTCCAGGCAGAAACACCAAGCATTCATCAGCTCGATTCACGTCCGATGGAGGACGCACGCCAACTACGTTTGTGGGAGACACTCCTTCATCTATTGCTCCCACTGTGGTAACGAGCAAACCTCGACTCGACACCAGCATGAGTTTATCGCAATTCCAGGCGACCTACACAAGTGAAGACAACGAGAGCTTCTACAGGCTGGTGGACAAGCAGAATCAGAAGAAAGCCGACAAATATGCTTGGCTGTGGCGTGGGAACAAGCTTGCTTCCAAGCAAATGATTAAACAAAAAGAAGTGTCGGACAAGCTGTCTCTCACACAAAGTCTCGTGGATGATGGGTTTGAGCGAAAAAATCTTGCCATCAAGGATCGCCGTGACCGACCAGCGAGGCCGGATTCCTGGGATGCTGCACCCCAGAACAGCCTGATGTTTCAACCCCAAGGCCTGGACGATGGCGTTGTCACTGTTGCCCAACGAGCCGAGGAGGCCTCACGCATGGCTCCTCGGTCAATAGATTACGCGAACACCAGGGCACCTCAGCTAAACGCACCTCGGCGCCCTCCCTCGCCCACCATGTCAGCTGTAAAAGACGCCATCGCCGGCAGGCCACGCCAGTGCGATCAAGATTCCAGCATCGTGGGAGGAGGCGAGACCCCCCGAGTGAACGGATACTCCTTTGTTGATGATGAGGATGATGATGTTGGGGCCCATAAAACTCCGCTCAGGATAGATCTGGGACCTGGTGACGCGCACAATCCATTCAAGTTACAGGACCAACGGAAGCGAGAGCTACTACATGAGCGGATGGTGGACCGCATTTCGAAATCAAACAAAGAATCTGCGCGAACGGGGCTCACAGGGAAGGCTGCAACGCCGCAAGTACCCAGATTTCCCAGCAGTCCCAGAGTCTCTGGCGACTTGACTCCCGCAGCTCAGAGGCTCTGGAGCAAAATGGCGACTCCCAAAAACAAATCATCGAGGAATTCTTTTGCGCAGTCTACACCGATGAAGCCCAGGGGATCACTTTTACGGAGCGTGACGAGACCAGGCCCATCCAAGGAGTAGATGGATGCGATTAGTTTTACTCAAGCACTTCATCAATAGCGAAAACACAAAGTTATGCATATCACACAAAATTTGGTTACACTAAGGAACTATGTGATAGCTTCATTTTTAGAGGGATCAATACGTCGTTTTATTGGCGCCTTCCGCGTTTGCGCCTTCTTTTATCATGAGAAACATGAATCGCATTGGCTTCGATTCGACAAGATGATCAATTGGATATCTACTTTGCACAAGCATTGGCCCGTCGTGGTACATACTCGATCGATAGGATACAGCCCACACAATGAATACACTCAGCGTCTTTTCAACTGCCTTCTATATATTGTAATTTGATGCATCACGGTTTGTGACCCAAACATGCTCACTCACGAAGTGCAGAACGTTCCTGAGCTACGGTCTACCTGATGAGGTACGTATGCCTGCCCAGTGGTGACCACTTGGCACTGAGTCACTGACCTGGCCATGGCGACCCGCTTAGCTGCATACTCCACTCTGGACAATGGACATGATGAAGTCACCACCACTGACTGCCGCGTGCAAAAATGCCCGCCTCATCTGTGTAGAGCTACTTTCCCACGCACTCAAACTTCGCTATCAACAACATACAGCTCGCCACAGCTTGCGAGCCGATGTACCTCTGTCGCTAGAGGCGGCCAAGTCCCCATGGGGTTCGTTGACTTGGCAATTGATGTTGCGGCGCTGCTCAGCGCGTCTCGCTCTGTTGCTGCCAAGCACATCGCCCTCAGGTCCCGACAGCTCGATGCTTACCGCAGAACGTCGGCGGTGAGACCGGAATGGCGGCAAGCATCTGCAGACGATGTCAGTGGAGGAGCTACACGATCACCAGAGAATTCCGCGAAGCACGATGGAGCAGCAGCCAGTGATGCCGTTGCCGGTGCGTCACGGACAACACCAGCAGCTTTCACCCCGTCGCCGCCACGGCCATCGCAGCCGATACCTGCCGAACCGGAGAGTGTACAGAAGAAATGGAGAGACACCGCTACAAACACAGCCTTTAACCAAGCCTACCAACAGAGGCTAGAGGCTCAAAGACTTGCTGCAGAGCAACGAGACGTGCCAGACAATGTCGACGTAAACGTATTCCACACGTCTCATGGCTCAACTATATTGAGTTCGCTACGAAATAAAAAGGCCGCTTCTGCAAAGGAGCGCCGTGAGCGTGGACTCCCTGCAAAGGAACATCCGTTGCGACACTGGCCATATCCCGCACCTGTGGTCCCAGAAGTGGTAGCTACAGAGTCTACAAAATCGGAAAGGTCTGCGGAATCTCAGCCGGCACGGGAATCTGTTGCGCCTGTAGATGCGTCTCAGCCAGCCAAGGCTCTCGACTCTTCATCTATGCAAGCTTCCAACGACGGTGATATTGAGTCAAAGTCTCAGTCGACGAAAATCGACCCAGAGATTGTCGAGTTGGCCAAGGACATGGGTAGTACGGAACCGGCCTCTGCTGCCGCCGGAGCAGCGCCAGCACCTGCATACTCCCTGCGGGAATCCAAGGTTCCAGCATCAAGATTCAGCCGTCTCTGGAACTATGGCGGCCTCGCAGCCGGAATGCTGGGGGGCGCCATGACGGAGAGTGTAAGCAGGGCGTTTGGCGGCGGCGGTGAGGGCTCTATCCTACTGAGCGGCAAGAACATGGAGCGAATAGTGGCAAAACTGTCACGGATGCGCGGTGCGGCTCTTAAGCTCGGGCAGATGATGAGCTTCCAGGATTCTAAGATGCTCCCGGCCCCGATCCAGGAGGTGCTACAGCGCGTTCAGGACAGAGCAGACTACATGCCCGCCTGGCAACGAGACCGAGTCCTCGTAAGCAATCTGGGCGATAACTGGCGCGATTTGTTCAGCGAGTTCGATGAGACACCCATCGCCGCTGCGTCAATCGGACAAGTCCACAAAGCCACGCTTAGCTCTAACGGCAAAAAGGTCGCTGTCAAAATCCAGTTCCCTGGCGTCGCCGACTCCATCAACTCGGACCTCGACAACCTGGGTGTACTTCTCAATGCCACGCAACTCCTTCCCAAGGGCCTCTACCTCAACAAGACCATTGACAACGCCCGTCTAGAACTCGGCTGGGAATGCGACTACGAGCGCGAGGCCCAATGCGCGCTCCGCTACCGCAGCCTCCTCCAGGGCGATCAGGACGTCTTCCTCTCTCCCGACGTGCACCTCGCCGCCAGCGGCAAACAGGTCCTTACCATGGACTTCATGGAGGGCCAAGGCGTCACGCGCGTCAAGGCTCTCACGCAGGAGCAGCGCGACTGGATCGGCACCCAAATCCTACGCCTCTGCCTCCGCGAAATGACCGAATTCAACTTTATGCAGACCGACCCCAACTGGACCAACTTCCTCTACAACGCCCAGCTCAACAAGCTGGTCCTTCTCGACTTTGGCGCCTCAAGAGAGTACCCAGAGGCCTTTGTCCGGCAGTACGTCCAGCTCCTCGAAGCGGCCTCCCGTTCCGACCGCACCTCCATCAAGACCCTCTCCGAAAGCCTGGGCTATCTCACGGGCCACGAGAGCAAGACCATGCTGGATGCCCACACGCAGTCAGTGCTCACCCTCGCAGAGCCCTTCACGGACTCAGCACCGGATGTGTACGACTTCAAGGATCAGACTATCACGGAACGCGTCAAGAGTTTTATCCCTGTGATGCTGCGGGAGAGATTGGCGCCGCCGCCGGAGGAGACGTATAGTCTGCATCGGAAGCTGAGTGGTGCGTTTTTGCTGTGTGCGCGGCTGGGGAGCCGGGTTCCTTGTAAGGCTATGTTTCGGGAGACGGTGCGGAAGTCGGGGTATGTGGATATGAAGTAAGCGTGTGAGGGTTTCTCTACGCACGACTTGTAGTTCTAGAATGTTTGTTATGCTAGTCTTGTGTGGTTATTGGGGTGCGTGTTACTGTATACATACATAGGTAGGTACCTATCTATAGTAGAGTAAGTGAAGTACAACAGGTTTAGATGAATATAGATGACAGGGGTTACATAAGACCACTATCTATGATGCAGCATGCATATCTTATGAGTCGGAACTGGATATAAAGAGTTCTTCAGAGAGCTGTATGTAATGTCATATGGCCCTTTGCCATATCGTTTGGGGAAATTGACAACGACAGTTTGTTTCGAGCCACTTAGAGGGTTATCGTGTGCGATGCAACAAGCATCTTTGTTCTTTTCAAGTAAGAAGACATTGAAAACAGATGAGTGCTAGATGCCGAGGCTTAAAAAGAGAGTCTCTTGAACGGGGGTCATGTGCACTTTGTTTTCCTGCTACATATCTGCCTTCATCCCATTTCCGCTCATTCATCATTTTAACTTGCTCAGCATTCCATGGCATCAAGACACTAACCCAAGACGAACGTTCATCTCTTCTGCGGTCCTGAATCACACGCCTTCACCAGATTCATAGACTGCTCCAGTCTACCTAAATCTACCCAAGAACCACAGCCTCCCTATCTCCTTCGAACCAGCTGCCCCAACTCCTTCTTCTCCTTCCCAACAACCTTCTTCCTCTTCCTCTCAATCGCCCTATCAACTTGGCTCTTACTCATCTTCTCAAACCGCTCCACAAGCAACTGCTTCTTCTGCTCACTCCGCTTCAGATAGAACGGTGTCTTGCCCTGCGCGACCAATTTCTTCTCCTTGGCCCGATGCTCCGCCAGCAGCGTCTGCTCCTCGTCCTTCTTCTTCTGGGCCTTCTTGCGCGACTCCATGGACATGAGCTGTCTCTTGAGCGCCTCCTTATCGAGCGGATTCTTGGACTTTTTGATTTGTGCGCGCAGGTCCGCCATTTCCGTCTCACGATATTCGTCGAGAAAGGCGTAGGCCTTGCGGGCTCTCGTCTCGTCTAGTTTGCCGACGAGGGGATCGAAGCGCGGATCGCGGGGTTTGCGCCGCGGGTCGGGTATGATTTCACGGAGACGTTTTACCGGCCGTTTGGAGGTTTGCTCCTGAGGAGCGTGTTTGGAGGAGCGTTTGGGGGCGGGGGGTTTGGAGGATTTGGCGAAGAGGGAGGAGGAGGAGCGGTTTGTGGTGAGTGTTTCTTCGGGGGTCTGGGCGGAAGTTTTGGATTTGGTGGGGAGGGAGGCTTGGGCGCGGGCGAGGGCGCCGAAGGATACGGAAGAGAGATCGACTTTCGGTGCGTGACTTTCCGAGGTCTATGCTTGAATTAGTGATGCTGACTTGGAAGGG